>PVJL010001501.1:157402-259101 GCA_004026885.1 Lyroderma lyra | reverse complement strand
GCAAGGAGTCCCCTTTCTCAGTCTGTGTGAGACTCAGGAATCCCCTTCCTCGATCTTTGTCTCTCCCACAGTCAGTAACGCGAGACTCCATGTTTTGTTTATAAGTGCGGTGTCATGTGACCTCTATTGAAAAGTACATATCCTATGAGGTCATGACACACCACAAGACATCTGTCTTTCAGCTCCTTGCTTACTGACCCATTCACTTAACGACCTAGTCGTAGAAATAGAACTCAGTCTTTAAGTGAGGCGTGCCCGTAATAAATGCCCAATAAGTGTTAAAAAAATATATATGAATAAATGACTGAAAGCCAGTCTATCACAAAGTTACCCAAACAGCAGAGGCATGGGACCTGAAGAGAGAAGATGGGGAAACGCAGGCCTACTGAGTCTCAGCACGAAGCCACAGAAACTTCTCTCCTCGTAGAAACAAATGTCCACCCAGAAAGACCGGCTCTGCTCCTACACAGTCCCGGTCCCAACCCTGTGCTGACCTCACCCTGCTGCTATGAGGCTGGGAGCCAATCACTTTGCAAAATCAGACGTGCAGTCTTTCTCCACGAACATGAACTTTTTCTGCATCTTTAAGTAAACTCCTCAAATTGTCAAAATACTTGTCGTGCAATCCATTTTTTTCTCCTTTGTGCACAGTAAAGGATACTCCCCGGGTCTTGTCTTCCCAGTGTTCTGATTTCAACACCCCACACCCCTCCCTCTGCCTGCCAAGAGCACATCAGCGTCTCCCCATCGCCTGGTCCAGACTTGTTTTCATGCACAGCGATCTGACTGTGGGTCAGACAGGGGGCTCCATCGCCTGCCAGTCAAGTCGCTGTACCCCTAGCACCTGGAACTCTAAAGTAACAAGCCTGACCCCTTCCTAACCGCTTCCTCCCTGTGGAAACCACAGCTACAGTACGATCGGTCAGAGAGAATCATGAGCCACTTTTTAAATTTCCGTGGGGTAACCAAGAAATTGGTGATTCCAAAGGCGTCTAGCAGTTCTACATCCCTTCGAGACAAAAGGAGATTTACAAAATAAGCCTCTTAAAACTTTCCTATCCGAACAAACTACATATACATTATATGTGTATATAATAATATATATTCACATTTTAGTTTGAAAGGCATTGATTATACCAACATTATAATAAACCGATTTAAGCAGCTCATACATCTGACTTAAAGGATTATCACTGTCCCTTACAAAGTAAAACAGAAGTCCCTCCTGTGTTGGAGCGCAGCAGGAGGCTCCTCCAGGAGGCCACATCTGCCCTAGTGTAGAAAGAGCAGCTGTACGCGCATGTTCTCATCACATACTGTACCTTCCCCGGGGAGTTCAGGAATGAGCAGTTGCTAAGACTCTGAGAATGCAGCAAGGAGGTGAGGGAGCGATGTTTACTCTAAAGCGTAGAACACGTACGTGGAGTACGACCTGCCAACATGGCCTACCCACTTTCTGGCTCTGCCCTCTAGACGCCTACGAGAAAAGACAGCTTCTGAAAGTCATATCTTGCACATCGCTGCTTCCGACCCGAGTGGTCATACATCTCGTACCCATTATGCATGGTCAACATAGGCCCCTGGGAGTCCAGCACACACCACTGACACATAGAAGCTGCCACGCTGTTTGATGGCTTCTTCTTCAAAAGGAGAATCCTTCTGATGGCATGGCCCATATTCCCAGCAGCAGTCCTCTTCCTAGGGCTGGTTCCAAAAGTCAGCCTAGCCACTAAGCAGCAGAAACCAAGGTCTGGTACGTTAGAGCCAGTGAGTGACCTCCACCGGGGCATCCCAGGTAGCAGATGAACAGCAGCTGCTTTGCCCATTAAGATATCTTGTTCTCAGCCTTTGCTTTTTTTTTCCCCCAGCCATCTGACTGCCAAGTTGGTCTGTGTGCAGAGGTCGAAGCCACCTCCTTCACAGTTTCCCCATGACTCAGGCAGTACTTGCAGGGGCTGGGCAGTGGCAGCTCTACAGACCTCAATTGGAAGTATAAGCACAAGGAAACAGACTCAGGCCAAAGACCTCCCTAGAGAAACCAGGTGGTGGGAGGAGAAGGCTGGGAAAAGAGGAAGTTCAACTCCAGGAAGGGGCTAGCTGTGCCAAATGGGTTAGTGTGGAAGACTCCAGCTCCAGCTCCATGTGAGCCAGTCCAGCTTCGAGGGGCCATTTGGAAGTGGTGGAGATTCACAGCGGCTACCCGCCCCCCGCCCAGCTCCAGGTACCCAAGGATGCAGTGCCATCCCCAGAATGCTGTGGTTAGAATAACAAAACAAGAGCATGGCACACATTCAAGTCACAGCCCCCAAAATCAGAGGAAGCAGGTCATGTGGATTGCCCCTTTGCCTCCCAACCTCCTGTATCTGAGCAATTTCAAGAATCCAAAAACTTCACGGTACCCAATTACGCCAACATCTACAAATCTAAATTTTCACAGATCCATAGAAAAGGCAGAACTGCTTTTCTGATCTGCTTTTCTGATCTGCCTGCCTTTCTAACTTCAATAGTCAGTTATCTTCCCAACCCCGAAGCTACTAGGATCTCTACATGCTCTTTACTGAGCTCACTTCACTTCCAGCACTGCCAGAGGCAAAGCTGGAGCCCTGCAGTCTGGGGTGCTCACAGAAGTTTCAGTGAGTTGGAGGCATGAGCAACCTTGCCTGCTCTGCTCCACAGCATCAGGGCAAACAGGTCACCCTCCACCAACAAGGACATGGGAAAATTGAAAGTGATCTTCCCAACTTCGCTCCAAGTGAAACTGCACTTGAAGCTCCAAACGAGTGCCCTCACGAAATTGCCTTCTCTGCATGGACTGGAAGCCCCTGGAAGAGAGGACAGGCCCAGCACAGCAGGGTCTAAGCGCGGCAGCACTGAAACGGGGAATGGTCCTGGTTCTTGAGTCTGCAACCCACAAAATACCCCGAGGGATACCCTCCATCCCACTTGAGGTTTTCCAGGCCCAGGACGGAGAAAGGATGGCTGAACGAATTACCCACAAAGAATGTGGCCAGGCACTGAACTGGGCTGGACCACCTTCCAGTTCTACGATGGGAGGGAGCAGGGGAACCTGGGAGCAAGGGTTTGAAAGGGCTGTGACGCCCCCACAGAAAGGGGCGGGCCTTGCCCGCCCTCACCCACGCCATCCTCAGGGCGCCTCCTATCTGCCTTGGAGACAAACTGCAGCTTCCTGGGTTCCAGCCTCTCAGCGCCCAACCTAGGAGGCGCTGATTGGCCACACCAGGCCAACACCTTCCAAAGGAGCAGGCTGTCTTCCGACAGCCCACGTGCACCCAGACACACGCAAACTTCTCCGTTGAGCCTGGAAGGGGGCTCTGCGTGGAATAGCCAGTGTGGGAGTCGGGAGTGATCAAGGAAATTTAAACTTGGGGGCACTGCGCAGCACAAAGGGCATGTGGAGAGCTAAGGGCAGTGAATGGCCCTAAGAAAATGAAGCAGTCTGGGTCCAGGGAGGTGACAGATCAACTCACCTGCCTGGTGAAGAGGATGGCGGTGTCCCAGTACTCGGGGTGCTTGTCACTCACTTTGTTCAGCTTCTTCTGCCAGGCACAGAAGTTGCGCAGCGTCAAGGCCGCGTTGCCGGTGACCTTGGGCCCTGCGTCGCGGTCTCCGAGAAGCAGCACCTTGACCACGACGATGCTGATGGGGTTGAGGATACTGGGATGGCGGTAGAGTTGCGCCGCCGTAGCCAGCAGCGTCAGCAGATAATGCTCCAAGTCCGCGCCATGGAACTTGACCATTGACTCGTCCGCCACCACCAGCGTCTCCACGTACCGTGGAATAGACACGAAGCGCTTGGCGCGCCCCGACCTGCGCCGGCTGCGAGTCTCCCCTAAACCCGTCCGCCGAGGCTTGTAAGGGTCCAGGGCCCGCAGGATGGCGGGGTTCCAGCCTGAGGCGACCCCGCAGCGAGAGGTGGGGTCTCCCGGAGGCCCTCTGGGGGCGCCCCGGCGCTGGATGAGGTGTGCACCCTGGCTGTTGCGCTGCGCCGCCGGCGCGCTGGCGTTGGGCAGAGGGCTAATGACATACTCAGCGCCTCGGTAACCGAAGGCGCCGCGTAGCCCCTCGCACAGGCTCACCGCCGCAAACGAATCCGGCTCGGCGTTCACGTCCCCGGAGTAAAAGCATCGTCGCAGGTCTGGAGCACCCCCGGTGAGCCCACGGAGAGGGACGCCCAGATGCTCAGTGGCGAAGGCGGGCGCCAGGAACTGAGCATCCGGCGTCAGGTGTAGGTAGAAGTCCTCCTGAAATGCCGTTATCTGAAAAATGAGCCCTTGATCACCAGGGTCCTCGGGACCCCGCCAGTAGTAGTGGCGGCCGTTGATGTCCGGGTCCAGTCGGATGGGCACCACCACCTCCCGCTCTGGCTCTGAGCCGCCAGCTGGTCCCCCGGCGAAAGTCAGGGTTAAGATGCCCAGCAGAAGCATGGCGCCGGGAGGCGCACAGCCGCGCTCTCGGAGCGGCCGCCGGCCGGTCTCCGTGCAGCCGGCGCACCGGAACCACCAGCTCTCCGCGCGGCTGGCAGCTCCCGAAAGGAGAGAAAAGGGAAGGCGACTCCTCCCGGATCCGTGAGCGTACGCCGGGCTGCCCGCGCCTCCTACCTGTGCCTTCCCAAGCACAGCGCGCCCCGGCAGCCTAAGTGCAATCGCTGTCAAGTGCAAGGGCGAAGATTTGCAGCCGAGACCTAGAGGGAGGTGCCGCGCGGCCTCTCCGAACCGCAGCTACTCGTAGCGCCACACACCCGGCGCCGGGCGAGCCTATTAAAGGCCCCCTCCCCTTTGGACTGCCCAGTCAGCGCCCCTCCCTCTCTTCCCTCCCAGCCTCCCAAAGCTTGCAGCCCCGAGCCTCCAGGGGCCACCGAAGAACTCGGTCCCGCCTCCAGAGCCGAGAGCCACTTGGCGGGGAGGGAGTGGCGTTGAGCTGGGGCTGGAGGCGTGGGCTGGCCCGAGAAACTGACACTGGAATCTAGGTTCGCGTCCTGCCCTCACGTTACGCCCCGACACTTCTGTTACTTCTGCCCCAGGGGACATCTGTCCGCTACCTGGGTCTTCGCCTTTATCTCAAAGCAGTTCCGGTGAGGAGGTGAGTGAAGACCCACCCCTCACCCCCTCTCCCAGCCCCTCCCGTTGCAGCATCCCTGCCGTTTCTTCATCACCATGTCCCCTAGAAGTCCCAGAACCAAGAACTGTAACTGGAAGTGTCTTGCTGCCAGAAAGGCAACTTCCCAGGAACATGGAGAGCCCTTCTGGAAGCCACAGCCACCTGGGCCCACAGTCTGCCCAGGGGCCCGTGGTGTGCTGGATGGACTGGTTGTAGATTGTTCAGTGTCCAGGAATTTTGCCAGTCAGCTGTTAAACACGGCCATGATTAAAAGTCGAATTATTTCAATATAAACTTACAATTATGAATTATGTGAAAAAAACAAACCACATCACTGTCTAATTGACTGTTATCTGTGCATCCGAGCCTCTGAAGCACCAACCCTCTAGGACAGTCCCCAGCTTCCAGAAGAGAGCAGAGGGTGGTGGAAGCAGGGTGGAAATGCTAAATGGGACGCTGCTCTCCATCTCTCCACTCAGGGACATCACAATAGGAGCTTAGAGCAGGTCCTGGTGGGAGTATGAATACCACCGAAATAAACAAATGCTACCATTCAGGGCTTGGAGAGGAGAGGGGAGCCCTGGATCAACACTGACCAGCACACCAATGGGGGCGGGGGGTCGAAAGAGGTCATCTCCTGTCCAAGGAGCGGCCAAGGTGGACAGTAGAAAAATCAGAAGGTACTTCCTCCGTGATTATCTCATTTGGTCCTTGACCAAGTATCATGCAGGGCGCTGGAGTGAGAGGCTGAGTATGGATCATGGGGATAGATCATCAAGCCTTGAGTTCTCATCTAATTTGGAGGGGAGTCTGAGGAGCCCTGATTTAGGCTCCGATCCCTCACGATCTTCCTCATCTCTCGGTAAAATCAACTTCTTTCCTGTGGCACGGAAGAAAGGCAAGTCGAGTTGGGACAGTTTTCCTCGTCTGTCCTGATATTTAGAAAATCTTCCCAGAACCAAAAGGCTCTGAGCTGAGTTTAGAAGAGGAGAGGACAGGAAAGGGTGTGTACAGTGACTTGAAGCACAAAAAGAAGGTAGTGTGAATGAATTTTGAAATTGTCTTAGGGAAGTGGCTGCTCAAGTAAACCACCCTGTTGTTCAAGGGAAGAGAATGCTGGGACTGGCCCATCATTGAAGAGCACCTTTTACCCATTATCTTCTTCCCATAAAGGATCCACTCTTCGAAGAGCGTCCTGGGGCCTTGAAACAGGAAGACTGCCCAGATGCCCATAGTTCTCCAGGGGCCCCTCTTCAATTGAGATGCATGGGGCTGAAGTTCATTATGTGAATGAGTAAGACATGGGTGTTTATGCTCTGTAAATGAAAGGGAGTGTGTGCATATGGGAGGATTGTGTGTGAGACAGAGGGAGTTCAAGTTTACAAAGACTTTGTGTGTTTGAGTGTTTAAAGAGGGCCTATAATTAAAGGGAAACTCAGACAACCAAGGGCAATCATAAGCCACTTAAAGAGGGCAAGCAGTTGTTTTCCTACACCCAGCAGTTTTAATGGCGGGTTACACGTTTCCAAAGACATTTTACTTTCACTGTAATCAATGGGGTTTGGCAAGGGCTGCAGCTGTCAGTCAAGCTTCCCCTTCTCCAGTCACAGCCCTACTGTCTCACCCCTGAGCACAGAAACCCAAGCCTTGCCGACTTGTTCAAAGGCACGAGCATGCATTGAGCACTTACTCTGTGCTAAGCACTGCCTGTCTCTCCCCTCTCAGGAAGCTGCAGTTCTGTCCAATCGCTTTGCCATGTGTTCCTACACCAGGAGATGAGGATCTAGGGACCTGCTGATCGAGTCCGTAGGGCACTGGAGTAGAAGTTAGGAAGACTCAGCAGTGATACTCTATTTGCATCACTGATCTGACTCTCTGACTCTTAATTCTCTCACCTGTCAAAAGAAGAGGGCTTATCCTAGGTCCAAGGTCTTCAGTCACAAGATGGCATCAGAAACCTCTGATCTCTACATTAAATCTAAGATCACTTTCAGATCAAATAGGATATGACTGTTTGAGGCTTGTAGAAGGCAATCTAGCACGACGACGATTGAGAGACCAGGCTTGGAGGATCCAGATGTGCATCCTGGCTCTGCCGATCTTAGTTATGCAAACGTGGGCAAGTTCCTCTACCTGCTAAGCCTCAGCTTCTTCATTACTGAAATGAGGATAATAACATTACCCATCTCTATAACTGGTATGAAGATGAAATATGTTAATACTTAAAAAGTGTTCAGAAGTGCTTCATACATTAAAATTTTTTCTTAAATGTTATTTAACCACACTGTTGTTATTCTTATTAATATTACTGTATTTGTTATTACCACCAAGCCCTACTTGACCCTCTAAGGTGACTGTCATCATCACATTCCGAAATTTACCTAAGAGGGAAGGGAGGAAAGCTGATGGGAACACCCTCTCCCAGCTCTGCCCAGGGACACCCAGTGTCACCTGGGCAGCCCTACTTCCGCATGAGGACTCTGTAATTTCTATCTTCCTGTTTCTCCCTGTCCTCCATGATCCTTGAGAAATAAAAAGCTACTCCTTCGCCAAAAGAAGGATTGGGGTCCTAGCCCATGCTGTCCAACCTACATTCCTCAGCTTGGCCTTTTATGCCCTTCAGGTCTCAGCCCAAGTGCCACCTCCCCGGGGAGGCCTTCCTATGCCACCAACTCATGATGATGATTGCATGTTTTACTTTATTTTCTCTATAGCATTTACCTCTATTGAAACCTATTTTGTTCCCTTGGATCTGTACTTTTGTACTAACTGTCTTCTGCCTCTCCCCTAATTGGAGTGAGAATGGGGCCTTATCCCCGGGGGGCCTGGTACAATGCTTGGCAAATAGGAACTCTTCATTAATACCGAATGAACAAATCAACTCAATTTTAATCTCAGCTTGGTCACTCACAGTCTGTGAAACTTTGGATAAGATACTTCATCTCTAAAATGGGGGTAAGGCTATCTCCTAGGAGAGTTTGGAGTGCCTAATACACTGCCCCCATAATTATTAACTTCTTACAGTTCTGTGGTGGAAACCTTAGCCCAGGAATCTCCTTTCACAGTTGGGGAAGCTGAGGTTCAAAGAGATAAAATTACTTGTCTAAGGCGGCCCAGCCAGCATTGCTCATCTCATGAAAATTTGTTTCCCTTTACCCTTGATATGAAAACTTGGCTCGAGCTCAATTAATTGGCTTGGCTTCTTCTGATCAGAAGCTGGTATTTCAGTGTGCACAGCTTTGTGTAAGCCATTTCTCCCACAGAGCATGCCCTCCCAGCCTCATCTCTGCCTGCCTATACATATATATTCATACCTCCTATAGGAAGCTATTTAACTAAACTCGCAGAGCTTTGATTGCTCCTTTCTTTTTCCCTTTGTTCCCTCGGTGTATGTGAAATCCACTTTTAGTATAGGAATATTCAATTTGAACTTGTGTGCCCTTTACTAATTAAATGTTAAATGCTTTTCCTTGAACTGTGCTACAGCCACCCTGGACTGGAAACTCATAAAAACCATGGCTTGTCTTTATTACCAGTCTCTGTGATAGCCCCCAAAGCAGGTGTAGATGCTTGACTGAGCCAGGTGATTGCAGGAAGCTCCAGGTAGCAGAAGATCAGCACGATAGGACAATGCACTGAGGCCAGCAGGAGCCAGACACAAGAATTCAGTTTGCAGACTTAGAGTTCAGAGCCTCATGATTCACCAGCATCAGGACCAAGAATGGCTTCTGCCTACCTGTGAGAGGAAGCATTTTGCCCAAACATGGGGGAAAGAATTCAGGAGGAAAGAGAATGGAGGTAAAAGACCAGGAATAAGTTCTGTGGTCTCAGTAAAGTTTGAATGGGAAGGAAAACAGCTGAAAGAAATCTCCCAATTCCTCAGATCAAATATTATTAAATCGCTGGTTTGCCATATGAGGATTTAGACCAGGTTCTACACAGAAAGTAAATTAAAGACGTTACCTTTGTGTGTGTGTGTGTGTGTGTGTGTGTGTGTGCACGCTTTACCATTCTTTGTCAAAAATCGCTAAAAATCCCATATGTGTTTAATCTGCTCTTCATGGAAACTGTGCCATAGAGATGGGCAAAGCAAATGACATTCAGAACAGTACAGGCTGTGGGAAGCTTCTTGGAAGGCTCAGGGAGTGAGCTGCATCATTCATTGGCTCCCACAAGTGCTGGTCCCCTAGGCCAGTCCTCTCCCAGATGTGGAGACAGCTGAAACAGCTGGAGATTCATCTAAGGGCCCGTGAATTATAGCTCTGGGCCTGGGTCCATTGTTCTTTGCTCAGAGGAAATATTTAACTCTATTTTTTCCCCTCTCAGCCACCCACTCTGTGTTCTTCTCTGGGGCTAAGCATTGACCAGAAGTCCCTCTGGGACTTAAGTCCTGTATTTGTTCTCTTGGAGGACACGCCAAAAAAGGGTCGTGGACTTTGGCAAATTCACCAAATAACAGTTCCAGGCTGCCCCCTCACACCCGGACTTCCCCTCATACAGTCTTAAGTAACAGCCACCACCCTCATATCTCAGGCCCCCCAATGTCAAGCCCCAGCTCTGTTTGGTATTGGACTATTTGGGGTGCTAGTTAAATGACCCAGTCTCCTGAGGTTTTGACCTCCTTATTCATGGCAGAGGAAGAACATTCTTATAGTCCCTAGTAAAGACACACTGAGCCCGTAGAGTGAATAGCATGATTTGGGACTCTTGTAATTATTAGTAGAAAGCATGATACAGTTCTCACTTCAGGAGTTTGCAATTTATTTTATTTATTTTATTCCCTCTGTCAAGCAAAACTGAGGTGAGCTACAGGTGTAAAATTAGTGTATAGGTACCCTACTCCAAGCTCCTCCTCACATGCCCCTCTTCCCTCCACCTGTACATTCCCATTTTGCCCCTCCACCACCGCCATATGTTCTGTCGCTTTCTCTAATTTTTCTCATGCACCCTCATTTCGCTTCTCAAAATTTACCCTAGGATGAAAACAGCTGATAACAGCTTTACAATGTTCCCTGTTCACATATATGTATGCCTTAAAAGGATCAAAGCCTTTTGCAAAACAAAATTATGATTGTAGAATTTCAGACAGTGGCCAGAGTGCAGTTCTTTAAGGAAGAGGAGGGAGAAAGGGGTGGCCAAACCACATCCCCAGGGAGGGTCACCATTGGCATCATGCAGGTTGTGCACTGCCCAGCACTAGGGACACAATTCTCAAAAATGAGAAACAAGTCTTGAGCAACGACTGATTCTACTTATCTACCCTACTGTCACCCATCATACTTCTTCTCATGGAGCCCAACTAATTGAGAGGGCTCTTACTGAATCTCCCAAGATGGGAGGGTTCCAATATAGTAAGCAACTGCCCTCAATTTTTTTTCTCTGGTATCTCATTTAGAAATGTTTATGGAATGACTACCTCCTCTGTCCCTACCCCTTGCTAACCTCATCAGTGCACATTGCCTTACTCCAAGCTTCATGCTTCTCCATTGCACTCTGGAAGTGGAAAGGTGAGAGGACAGTGGGACTGAGTGTCATGAATAGGCTAAGGGAGAGCATGGAGCCCAGAGTGGCAGAGAAAATCTCCAACTGAGCTTCTACTACTCAATATCCATGAGGCTTATGGGTGTGAATTTCCTCTGACTCTCAAGAACATTAGAAATTAAAGAGCAGAAAGCTCTGGTGTTTAGCTAAAGAAGAATATAAAACTAGCCCTTGCCCCCAGGCTGGCGGTAGAAGAAAAGCTGCCTATGGCTCACCTGCCTTAGGCCCAACTCCCACCTGAGTGTGAATCCCAGAGCAGAGCCCTACCCTTCCACAGAGCCTACTCTTCTCCACCTTGGGTTTCCCCATTGCTTTGCGGGGAGGCCAGATGTTATCTCCTTTAAAAAGAAAAAAAAGGCTGCCCATGCTTTGCCTGCCCTCACTTCCTCCTCCATGCACTTCTGTGCAGCCTCCCTTGTCACGGTGAAGAGCCAAGAGGTGATAGGATCCAGCGAAGTCACTTCTTAGCCAACCTGGCAGGAGCAGCCCAGCAAGTTGTCCAGTACTTTCAAGCTGTGGCTGGTGAGGCTCCAAACATCAAGCCACTCCAAGTAAAGATCTCTCCCTTCCACCCCTTTTTCTCTCCAAGCTAGCCAGGCATCTCCCCTTTCACATCAGGACATCCCACCCTGACATTTTGACTCAGCCAACAGACCAACTGGAAGACATGTGTGGACCACAGTGCCCAATTGGGTGAAAATCACTGTGTTTCATAAAGGAAAAACAAGGTGGTTCTTGCTTCTGGAGAGGCCTCAGATGTGAAGGAGAGGAAACAGCAAGAATGGTGATGAGACAGGCAGATTTCACTTGTGCTCCTGGGGGTGAGGAAAGAAAGAGAAGTGGAGGAATAGAGTAAGCTGAAAGTATGAGTAGAAATATAAAAGGGAACAAAGAGAGCCCCTCATTTCACATAAATTGATAGAGCAGAACACATTCTCACTCACAGCTTCAATGATCCCCATCTCCGTGCCTGGCCCCTAAATCTGCATTTCTCATCCCCATCACTGCCTGAGCTTCATTGATGTGTAATCCATCTCTACCTAGCTGTCTCAGAGGGTCCTTAACAGATCTAAAACCAAACTCCCTCTTATGCATATCCCCAAAACAGCATATATATACACATATACCTTTTTTCTCCTATTTCCCTCAGCTCAGCCAATGGTATCGCTATTCACCTCATCACTCAATGAGGCAGCCTCATCTCCTCCTTCCCTCAGCCCCTGCACCCACCATCTGTCCGGATAGGCCAACTCAAAGAGGCTCCAGTATATTCCTCTCCATCTCCACTGCCACTTCCTTAGCTCAGGCCACACCATCTCTGGAAACCTTGTCCCAACAAGGCCCCCTCACCCCAGTCTCTCCCTGAATGCAATCCTTGATCTCCATAATTGTTAAAAGTTGTCTTTCTAAAAGACAAATGCAGTCATGTCACTTCCCTGCTTAAGAATCTTTAATGAATCTGCATTGCTCTCTGGAAGCAAGCTTACAGTACCCAGGTCACAAATACACCCCTTCACACACCAGCCCTAATGGGCTATTCTAGCTCCATCACCTGGCACGCCTCAGCACCACTTGACCCTCTAGGCCTGCAAGATGCTCTGAACTCTAACCCTTTCCCAAATGCAAAAGGTTCGTTAATGTCTTTGTGTGTATGCCTGTACCTCCACCTTTTTGGAATAGTTTTCCCCCTCCAGTCCCTGATGAAGTCTTATTCATTAAAGTCCTGTAGCAATAGCACTCAAATGGATCTTTTTCAACCTGACCTTTGCTCATCCAAACACAGCCATGATTACCTTCGCTGGACTCTCACAACTCATTAGTCAATTCATTCAACAAATGTTTCCTGAATTCCTCTACTGTACGCCAGGCTTTTGGCATATATTACTTTTACTATTGTACTTGCAACATTACAATTATTTGGCTATTTAACTTTGCTTTTCATCAGACCATCTCAATAAAATAGGTGATGAGAACACAGGAACTATCTTTTGCATTTCTTTGCCCATGTTGCCTAGAACAATTTCTGGCAGATCTGTGAAATTATTTACTAAAAGTGAAAATGCAGAAAATGGGGGCTGAGAAAGGAAAAGAGGAAAGAAGAAAATTCATAAAGAGAAGACAATTGAGTAAAGTCCAAGGAGAAGAGAGAAAACTGGATCGGGAACTACAGAGATGAGGACACAAGAAAAGTAAGAAAGAGGAGAAATGGAAAGGTATACCACTTCTCCCATCACCACCACCAGCATGGTGGGGGAGGGGGAGTATTGGAGAGAGAGTGGGTATGAGTGGGCATGCACACACACACACACACACACACAGAGCAAGATGTGAAAGAAGCCTTCACCATTGGAAGACCAAGTTGTCTCTGTCCCCTTTCCCTGCCTCCCCTGCCACGTATGGCTACTCTAAGTCCCACTCTTCCTAAATCTTCAGGCCTTTCCTATGTTTCCATTGCCTTCCTAAGACATTCGGAAAATACCTCCACATTGTCTGACAGTTTCACATGCGTGAAACACTTCTTTGTAAGTCACTAAAGATAGCTAAATTCTGCGTACTTTGAATTCTTCCATAATGGAAGGTTTTTTTACTGAAGGAAAAACAAACACACCAGAGGAAGAGTTCTGGATGAGGACAACACAGTCCTTTGGGTGATGATGGATGACGAAATATTAGAGAACAGCAGGTCCCACTGCATTCCATGGACCCTACTGCCAGCCCCACCTCCAGGCAACTCTGGGACTTGGGTGTGACTCAGGCTCTGCTCTACAAGAGAGAGCAGGATTAGATGTGAAATGGTAAGAACACAGGACTGAGAACCCACATTCTAGCCGAATCTCCTGTCAACCATCTGTGTAACTCTGGGAAAGTGATATCCTCGTAGATCTCAACTTAACATCTGTAAAGGAGAGGTTAGACAAATGATTTCCCCATCCACCTCTAATGTCAATTAAAATTCTTTAAAATTCTCTAACTCCATGAGCCTGATGGAGACATCTCACAGAATGTAGTAGACTGCAAAGAAAAAAGTTCTGAAAAGAAATAACCCCTGCAATCTCAGATTAGTGGGTACTGTACAATGTGCAATAGGCCTAAATATCTAAAAATAAAAATGCTGAAATTTTTTTAATCCAGAGTCAAAAGAGTGTTCATTTCCTCTACTACTCAAGAAAACTTGAAAAATAAAATCAATGGGGCCGTAAAGTCCTCATAATCTCATTGCCCACCCAATGCAAGAATCCTCTTTTAACACCCCCACATGGACCCCCAAATACTTAGGAGCCCTGACATTTGTCCCTGGTCCCCAGATTTCTCCCTCGTGCAATAGCTGCAGTGTTTGAAATTCTACCATTAGTTGTTTATTAGTTTTGGTTCCCCTTCCTCAGGTCTCTTAAAACTCAAATGCTCCTAGCTGTACTTCTCATCACACCAAAGTTGGTCATGACTAGGATTCCCTCCTGCCCACGAGAGCAGAAATTCAGGTGAGCACCCTGGGCAACTCTGAAAGAAGGGAGACCCTGAGGATGAAGCGACCAGTGACGAGATGAGCTCCAGATAGTCTATAGCTACTCTGCCAGGCCAAGTGGGAGTATGTGACTGTGATGATGATGACAGTGATGATAGACAACAATGAATGAGCACTCTTCTTACCACTTCACATCCAACTCATTGTAAACACATTTATTAAAAAAAAAATAAAAAACATAGTTTTTATATCAAGTCCCTTGATGACCTTAACTAAGCACCTCATCTGTTTTGAGAAATCGCCCCCCATCCTGAAATTCCAGGTCCTTTCCTTGGTCTCTCTTGTCTTCCTCCTAAAATAAGGAGAAATGGGTGCAGCTTTGCAAGTTAGTACAATAAAATGTGTGTGTGTGTGTGTGTGTGTGTGTGTGTGTGTGTGTGTGTATATCTGTGTGTGTGTTATCAGAAGTGGTTAACCAGACCCATTGTTTAGAGATATGAGATCTTCTTAAATCAGCTATAAAAAGTAAATGTGTGCCAAGACTCCCATCTGGTGGTTAAATCAATCATAAAGGTTAGGGGGGAATGTATTATTTACATTAAATAAATTAACCAGGTGTACAGAAACCAAAACATCCTCACAATTATGGTGGTCTCAGGCCCTGGAGACATCTCAGCTTGGCCAGCTCTCTAAGACAGCCTGATGATTTGAGTTAAGAGGCACTAGGCTGATGAAGACCAGAAATCAAGATGAAGAAAGAATGGTAGGAGGGATAGAAGCACAAGTTATGCTAAGCGTGACAACCACACAACACCTCCCGCAACCTTCTCCAATGACTGGTTGTAAGAAATCACACGAACATCCAGCTTTTTTTTTTTTTTTTTTTTTTTTTTTTTTTTTTTTGTACAGTTTTGAAGGACTGCTGTCTCAGACTTGCATGATAAGATAGGGATTTCTAACTTTAGAAAATTGCTCTGAAAATTGTAAAAGAGTTCCAACAGTGCCATCTGCTGGCCATAACGTGGTAAAGTAAGCATGATCATCCCTTATCATGGCCATTATTGTTATTGCATGTTAAGATTCAAAATGTGCAAGTAACCCTTAGAGGCCAGTTACATTAGTGATCACAGACTAGAATCACAGACGTATTCCACATGGAACATCAGAAAACCTTTACTTTTATTTTAGGTGCCCCCAATGAGCCTAATACATAGCCGTTGGTCCCTGAAAATACTAATAGTAGGAACAAAACAGTTTGTTTGCTTCTTGGTGTATTAAACCAATTAAAGTCTGGTCAGCAAGCAAGTCAGTGTCAATATCATACTACAGTTTGTATAGATCTGGTTCTCAGTGATCTAGATAACAGATTGGAAGCATGCCCACCGAGAGTGTCAGTAAACAGAATGGTGAATGAAGGTAGGAAAATCATTGGAGTAGGACTTTACAAAGAGTTAGGAAATTGAATTTAAAGAAGCTTCAAGAATATTAATTAATGGTAATTAATTAATGGTTTTCTATATACTGGTTGAAGTTCCAAAGTTCCCAAAATATAGAATATTTAGGATTAAGAATTAAACAGATAAAAATAAATAGGGATACTTGTATGCATACACGTGGTAATCACAAAAACACACATGCCAAAAGGAATACAAGATGAGTGTCAGCACAGAAGTGATGTCAAAAATTAAACATAGCCTGCCTGGGATGTGTGCTTTATTAGCATGGTGGGGTCATGGCGATTACACAAGAGCCAAAGTCATAGAAAATGAACATGAATTGTGGTACTATTATTTTGTTTAGAAAGAAAAACTCTGTTTATTTTTAAATGTTATACCAGGCTTTTGAGAAAAGGTGTTTATTCCCTTCTTTGGGATCTTTAAAGATAAAGTCCTATTATCCCTTCCAGCTATGTAATACCATGATTTAATCCCTGGTTCTAAACAAAGGAACACTAATTCAGCATAAGGCATCATCACCAGAAAAATATTATATTTAATTGATAGCTTTGTGAATATGATCTTGGTTAAGAACACCGTTTCCAGCACTTACTAATTTAGTGAACCTAAGCAAGTTACATAACCCCTCTAAGCCCCTTTCTTTATCTGCAGGACGCCTTTTTCAGAGCATTGTTATGATGATAAAGCAAAATAATGTTTGTGAGCTGTTCAGCACAGTGCCTAGCCCACAGCAAGCACTCCAAAGATGGAAACTATTATTACCAAAGGTTAAATGAAAATTAAATTAAAATGAGCCTATAGAACAATGCCTGGCCCAGAGTAAGCACTCAATTTTAACAAGAAGGTATGAGTTGCAAATGAAATTCAAACGCAATATAGTTTCTTTATCTTCAGGAAGGTATTTTAGGAAAAAAAATTACCACTAAATTATGTGTCTTTGGGAAAGTCACGACAAACTCAGCTTTTTTGTTTTTCTTATAAAATGCAAGTGGAAGTGTATTAAACGCCTGCTAATGTCTCTTCCAATAGGAAGGAGATTCTAGAGAATACCGGAGCTTAGTAGACACAATAAATTTATGACATACACTCTATAAAACTCTACTTATAAAATAAGAAATGCCAGTTAGTAATAGTATAAGTTAATTAAAAACTCAAAATTCACCATAGACCTATAGTACAAGGTACCATAAACATGAAAGCCCCTTAATTATTTAAGGACTAATTAAATAATGAATAATTGCTAGATACAGAATTAGAGACAAAGATACTTTCATTTTCATTTTTTATATAATTTCCCCTTCATATTCAAAGCAAGAAATTATTTTGAGCTTCTTAATCACATGTCTATGGAGTCTAAATAATCTCAAATTTGAAGACTCCAAATGAATGCTGCTTTACTGTAATTCAGGAGTCAGCAAACTTTCTGCAAAGGACTAGATAGTAAATACATTTGAGGCTCACTTAACCCTGCCTTCTAGCACAAGAACAGCCAACGTGTTAATGAATGGCTGCATTCCAATAAGATGGTACTCACTGTATTTATGGACACTGAAATTTGAATTTCATACCATTTTCAAACATCATAAAGCTTTATAATTTTGTTCAATTATTGAAAATTTGTTTTCTTAAAAAAAAAATCTTAGTTTGTGGACTACACATAAACAGGCAGCATGCAGAATTTAGCCCACGGGTCATAGTTTGCCAATGCTTGCTGGAATCAGTATATTTGGGGAAAGAAAATGTTAATGTAGGAAATCTGGAATTGGCAGGTACCCGTCTGGGATTTGCACTGGTTGGTTGGTTGGTTGGTGTTTGTTGTCCTGTACTCTTTTCATCTGCTGTTTTCCTAAGGGCTGTCACTGCAAACCAGTTTGTCAATCCCAGTGGCAGACACAGGCTGAAGCATAGCTAAGGCAAGGCTGACACCTTGAGGTCACACTGCAAGTGGCAGGCACCACCCTGCCTGGGAAGTATGAATCCAAGTGGGTTGAAGGGAAGCAGGGGGCAGCCATGCAGGCTCAACCCAGCAACTAGGCAACAGTTGTTGTTGCTGTTGTTGTTGTTGTTGTTGTTGTTGTTGTTGAAATGGAACAAGGAAAAGTACTTCTCTCTCCACGGGAACTTCCAAAGGGCTGTCTCTACAGGAGCATCTTGTTCTATAAAAAAAAAAAAACAAAAAACTTCCAGGGCCTTCCTGACTGAGACCAGAGGCCTCCAAAAACCATTCAAGACTTTCTCTGGTCTGCATAAGTCTCCCACTTGTAGCCATTAATATACATTCAGGAGAGGAGGAAGGGGAACTGGGCACAACCCTTCCATTCCATGCCTCTCAGATGCTTGCAAAGGAGAAAGAAGGAAAATCTATAGGTCCTAATTGCTATTGATAAACAGGAGTTTTACTCTGGAAGATGGCAATCGGAGGCTTTAAGAAGCAAAGACCAATGATCAAAATGTTATCACGGGCCCGAAGCAAAATGAGATTACACCTTGCTTGCCCAGGTCACTCTCCCAGGGATATTGCACCATTGTGCGGAGATGAGGTGTTCTGATCATTTGGGGGGGAAGGATTGAAGAGGCCATTCTTTCCATTCCCCTGCCTCCAGTAGTGTTTCCCCAAACATCTGAGACTTTAGTTATTCCTATCGTGTAAATTATCCAAGAAAGAGATTCTGCAACATGTTAGTTCATCCATTCTTAACATCTAATTCAAAGCCATCCTGCCATGCTTCTGAGAAAGCAGAGAGTGGGGGCACTTGGAGAAAATCTGGCAGGGCTTCCCCAAGTTTCTGTAATTGCAAAAGCACTTTTGTGGCTGTGAGAGCCTCCTCTTTGGATGTAACAAGCCCCAACACTCTCGCTTGTATGCTGAACCTCCACAGCTGCTGAAAAGAGTCAGATGGGCTAAGAAGAAACAGGGGCAACCTCAACTGTCAGTACCCCCAACACAGACAGAGAACTGAGGGAGGGGAGAGAGGTGACCTGGCCAAGGACACAAACGTCCTGATTCCACTGAATCTCTGACTGTGACAACTCAGAGTATGAGCAGCGAGGGGTGACCCTAGAGCTTATTTTTAAAGAACAGTACCCTGAATCCAAAGCAGACCTGATCCATTAAGACCGGGATGCTGTATTTTGTGGTCTTGAGAGAGGACTAGAGACCATGCCATTCCTTTCTGCGTTTCAGTCCCCTCAGCCCAAGGGGAGGTATCGGTGTGGGACAGCACGGATAAACTGTCATACACACTTGCGGACAGCTGCAATGAAAGAGGCCTTGCCACCTTTCATACAGTCCCACAGGGGCAACTGAGCAGTGTTCCAGTCGAGTTTTCAGGGCCAGACATGCAGTCCCTGGTAATCTGCTGCCTTCCCTCCAGGTGACCGCACTTTGCTGCCAACCTCACTCGCAGAGCCAGTGACCACTGTGCTGGACTTTGCCTTGCCAGCCCCGGGGAGAAGTAACAGAGTCCTCAGTTGCAATAACCAGGTGGTGTGTTTTCCCTGATCCCCAGTTCGGGGTGAAAATGTGGTTTACAGCCTGGTGCACGATTTTAGTATGACCTGTCCCGTCTCTCTTGCTTCACAGTTAAAAGCTCTGGAACCTTCTCTGGAGGCGACGTCTCTTCTACACAATCTGATGCCCAAAGTGACTCTGCAGGGATCCCCATACTGTCGCTGGGGCCAAAGCAGGAGCCACTTCGGAGGATGAGTCCTGGGCACTTGGCCTTAAAGGAGGGAGTGACTGGGGCCTCCCCAAGGACTCTGCCTGAAGGGCCAGCCCAGCACCGTGGGAGTTAATGTGGGACCTCGCGTCAAGGGAAGGGGAAAAGTTGGAGTTGACACTTAAAGTGGGGAGGGGAGGGGAGCAAGTTTCGCTGACTCCTGATTGGTTTTATATTTCATCCCCCCCCAAAAAAAAATTTTTTTTCCCTCTCCTCTCTCGCTCCCTCTTTTCAGTTTCTCTCTCCGGTCCCAGGGGAGGGGAAACGGCAATACGGAGAGATCAAAAATAAACCTCTTAGGTCAAAGCCGGGAGGGAAGTATAAATACGGAGGGCTCGGCAGCCCACTCGGCGCTCCCCGCGGTGGGGAGGAGGCAGCCGCCGAGGGCGGGCGCGCGCGGCCCGGGGCCCAGTTGCTCGCGCTCAGCGGGGCGGGCGGGCGCGGAGGAGCGGGCTGAGCGACCGCAGGGGCCGCTCGGGGACCGCGCAGCCGCCAGGCCCCCGCAGGCTGCGTCGCCCAGGGAACTGGCCGATTTCCTTTTTCTTGGAGGGAGCGGCCGGGCCGCGCTTGCGCCGCCAGCACCTGCCCGCGCCGGGCCGGCTTCTTCCCTCTCGTGCGCCGCAGCCGGAGCCCCCATGCCCCGCGCCGCTCCCCGGTGGCCGGCGCTCCTGCTGCTGCTGCTGCTGCTGCTGCCGCCGCCGCCGCCGCTCGCCCGCAGCGCCCCGGCCCGGCCCGGGGCCCGGGGCCCGGCCTCGGAGCTGGTGGTGCCCACGCGGTGGGCGGGCAGCGCGGGCGAGCTGGCGCTCCACCTGTCCGCCTTCGGCCAGGACTTCACGCTACGCCTGGCTCCCGACGCCAGCTTCCTGGCTCCGGAGTTCAAGATCGAGCGCCTCGGGGGCTCCGGCGGGGCGGCCGGGGGCGAGCGCGGGCTGCGCGACTGCTTCTTCTCGGGCACGGTGAACGGGGAGCCCGAGTCGCTGGCGGCCGTCAGCCTGTGCGGAGGGCTGAGCGGCTCCTTCCTGCTGGACGGCGAGGAGTTCACCATCCAGCCGCAGGGCGTCGGGGGCTCCCTGCACCGGCCGCACCGCTTGCAGCGCTGGGGGCCCGGAGCGCGCCGGGCCCAAGCCCACCCTCTCCCTCGAGGACCCGAGTTTTGGGGGGTTCAGAAGAGCGACGGTCAGAGGCAGGAGAAAGACGACGAGCGCGAGAAGGGAGAGGAAGAGGAGGGCGGAGAAGAGGGGGCTGAAGGCGACAGCGAGCTGCCACCACCCCTGGGGACCACGAGTAGGACCAAGCGGTTTGTGTCTGAGGCTCGCTTCGTGGAAACGCTGCTGGTGGCCGATGCGTCCATGGCCGCCTTCTATGGAGCCGACCTGCAGGTAGGAGTCGCTTTGCCCCACAATCCCCCAGTCACCTCCCAGTCTCCAAATTCTCCCCTTCCCTGTCCCTCGGGGGTGGGGGGGCACCCTTCACGTTCTTCACCCTCCCAGACCCACACAAGGTTCTTCCCTTTCTGAGGAAGCGCAGAACTGTGTTCGTAACCTCTGACACCTGAGCCACCTACTGTCCCTCCCCACCACGTCCTTTCCAATTTAGAGTGGAGGTCCCCGCGCTTCCCCCACTCTGCTGCTCACCCCCACCCCCATTCCGAAGCCCCTGCAGCACTGGGCAAACTGAACTGAAAGTGGGTTTTAACGCCGCCCCCAGGGACTTGCCTCTCCCAACGGAGATGAAAACTGAACATTGTGAAAGACTCTACCTCACCCCCCGTTTCTCAGCCCTCTGCTGTCTCCAGACCTGAGAGGCTCCCGTGGAAAGATAGAGCTATTTTATTCCCTTTAAGTACAAAACTGAGGTTGCCATCAATAAAAGACCTTTTTTGGAGGGATTTGAACCTGGAAAGGGGCTGCCCCAGCTCTGTGTGCCCAGCTGGTTCTGATCAGGGGGGCGAGGACTACCTTGCCAACCTGGCGCTCAGCCCTGCAGGACTTGGCGCTGCCAGCTCCGCGGAGGAGGGGGGGTGGGGAGCAGGATTCTGCCTGGGGGCGCAGCCCGGGAAACTGAAGCTTCAGTGGGAAAGGGAGGGGAGACATGTGGGGATACAACGCTTTCGGTTACTGTTCCTAGTGGGGCCAGAACCACACTTGATCCATCCTAAGCTGCTCCGAGCCCAAACACAAGCTCTCTAAGCTGAGGCAGGAAAACTGCGTTCTGGGAATAGCCCCTGTAGCCAGATGGTTTCTAACTCAATTCAAAGATGTGCAGATCCACCAGGAGGTGTATGTGTCTCCCTGGCCCCACCACCTCCCCCTGCAAAGACCAGGCGGAAGTGTAGGGGCTGCACTCTCTCTCCCCTGGGAGCCCAGACCCAGTGATGTTCCAGGTAGAGAAGAACTGGCCTTCCTGGAGGTCATAGTGCCCTGAAACAGGGATCCTGGCCGCTGCTGCAACTCGGTGAGTGCTTTTTTCAGCGGTGACAATCTTAGCCAGGGACCCTAATCCAGGTTCAGCCTGTGCGTGACTTTAGGGTTCCCTGTGCTTTTAACATCACCTGTGCAGAATAGTCCAGACAAGGTGCAGTCGGCCCTTCTGCTTCTCACCCCTCTTTCCCACTCTGCAATCACTGGGAAATGCATTCTAGGTGAAATGATGGGAAGCACTGCGGGATGAGAGGTCCCTGTGGCTGTCTCTTCGGCCACTGCAGGGGCAGGATCCCCTGTGCACTGTCTGGTGTTCACTTCTCCGTGACGACGGCAAGGCAGCTGTGAGGCCTCAGGGTGGTCTGCCCCACGGGCTTTGGGTCTGCGCTGACTTAGCATCTATGTCCCTACCCTAACCTGAGACCATGGGGAGGCCCCATCTGCCACCTCAGACCCAAGCAAGTCCTCAACAGGGTGGCAGGGGGTGGGGGGCAAGGTGGCTTCTCCCATCTCCAGTTGGGACCACCAGGCCTGGCTACTAGGGGGCTCCATCAGAAAGAAGCTGAAGTGCATTCATTGCAACCCAAAACCTGAGCCACTGAGCCTCTCCTCCACGTTTGGACCAGTGTCTGCCATCTGCCTGAGAGCCAGTGGGTACAAACAACAAGAACATGGAGAAGCAGCAGAAAAAGTAATTGCTTGTTCGTCTCCAGAGCTAACCTGTGCTTCCCCGGGCTTTCCTACCATCTCGCTCTCTGAACTTTTCATGTAGACACATAAAATACTGGGTATTTGCCTCAAGCACATACTTGGCCTCTCCACACACCAGAAACCTCCAGAAGCAGGCTTAGTTTGGTGCTGGGCCTCGGGATGCCCAGGCCACTAAAAACAGGAGGCTGGACTGGGTTTTGTGCCAGGTTTGCTGCACCAGACAAGTCAGCTTTCTCTTCAGAGCCATGCATCCTCATAAGATGCCTAGCTGGATGACCTAGCTCATGCTTGTCCCATCTCCTTCCCTTCCACATACATTCACAGACAAGCCCCTCAGCACCCAGCCAGCCTACTTGGGTCAGGAGAGCGCATCAGAATGGGCATCGGGCATGTGTGAAGGCTGAATTCCTCTCCCTAGGGCGTCTACTACTAGGCCTTACACCTGAAAGGAACATCTGCTCTCAGCTGGACTGGCCCCGCCAATTCCCCCCTGGTCTCACTGTCTCATGGCCCACAGGCACTCCTGCTGTCACCATGCTGGGGTGAGGCAGGGGCTGAGGCACAGCTGTTTCTGACTGCCCACTGGCCCCTCTGCTCTGACTGCTCACCAACTGTGGAGATGGCACGGGATAAACTTGACCTTCTCACCTCAATCCCCTGAGCTCCCTAAATGGGCCTCTGAGCTCAGTCAAGAGTGAATGTCAAGTTCTGGTTCCCTAAGACCTTGCCGCCTCAGACCCACTCCCTAAAATAGAATCCTGTTCGTCATAAATAACTCTCCGAAGAGCCCTCCTCCTGGAGACTTCGTCCACAAAAATGGAGGCACTCTGGGGTATCTTAGCAACCAGGGGCATATGATGAGGAGGAAGAGACTTTATGCCCTTGAGGGCTTGGATGTCCTCATTTGCGAAGGGAGACGCCTGTACCAGGTAGTCTGCGAGGCTGCTTCATGACGAGCCACCTGGAAACTTCAGCCACGCTGAGTGTGTCCGATGTGCAGAGTGGTTTCCACGCATCACCGCAGCAGACACACTTACGAGGCGGGCAGAGGAAGAGGGTGCGACTCTCAGAGCATCGGTGACTTTCTCCAGGCCACACTGCTAGTGAGTAAGCAGCAGGGCTAGATGCGCCACCCAGGCGTCCTGACCCTAAGGACAGTGCTCTCTTTATTGTGCCATGCTGCCTTTAGCTCAGCAGGGTCTGTGGCTCCGCTTACCCCCGACACTTGTCTGGATTGTGAAGATGGGTCCTTGAATCCAGCAGTCCGAGGAGGCCCAGCCAAGGGGGCGGCCCAATCCTGAGAAGAACCCACCGTCAAGTCCGAGAGGAAGAACCAGCCATGCTTGAGGCTGGTCTCACTGCGGAGTGACAATGAAGTTTTCCAGAACTCCGTACACTTGAGTTCACTTAATCCCTGGACAGAAGGGCCTCTGCCTCTCACCGTCTTATCTGGTTTCAGAGAGAAGGAGCCCAGACAAAGGCGGCTTTCTGAAAGGCGGGACCACCTCGGAAGAGACCATTAGCTCTGTCTGCATCCGGCTGCTGCTTAATTGCTCCCTGGGTGAAACTGGAGCAGGAGAGGCGTGAGGGGGGGCTGCGCGGCACCCACACTTGGTCTGGGGAAACCTTCCCTCCCGGTGGATCAGCTACACGCTGAGCTTCTGAATCCTCTTCTCAGAAGAGAGGGTCCTAAGCGTGGCCCTCATTGTCCCCAGAGCAGACCAGAGGTTTCCCAAGATGTCAGACTACTAGCATGTGATTTCAGGGAAGGGCTAAGTCACAGCCATTTCATCGCCCCCCCACTTACCCATATGCTCTGGGGAATACATCCCACACGAGCCCTAATGCTAACGTGACTCTGTATCCCACTGTGCCCAGCACAATCCCAGTGTAGGCCTGTTCTGACATAGTACCATCTCTCACTCTCAGAAGTGTCCTGCTTTAGGTAGTACCAGAAGGGGATACCTGCCCCACCCGAGTCCTCATAGGGTAAAGACAAGTGTTACGTGTGTGTGAATTATGTTCTCCCACCGGCAAAAGAATGAATCCTTTCCATCTCTTTTGTCTACTGCAGTCAGAATGATCAACGATCTCAAGTATTTTCCAAAGAAAATGCCTTACTCTTCAAAGGTCCTTGACTCGCCAATTCCACCTTCCTTGGTGGGGGAGGGGGCTGTGCATAGACAATGTCAGGGCAAGCTCGCTTGCTGGCGTGTTTGGGGCTTGTTTCATCTAGGCTGTAGTCTTCCTTAAGGCAGCAAAGACAGGCGGCAGTCAGTGTGATTAAGAGCATCGACTTTGGAGGGTGATAGAAATAACTGAGTGTCCTTGAGCAAGCTACCAATTTCTCTGTCCCTTGATTTCTTCACCAGCAAAATAAGAACAGATGTATACCAACATTCTGTCATTGCATTGAGGATAAAATAAAATATGGAAGGCACCCGACCCAGTGCCTGCCATATAGTAGGTGCTCAATAAAGCGTAGCTGATACTAGAGTTGCCTTCGGTGACGGCATTTGTGCAAGTAACAGGGCATTGTGGTCACACGCCATCACAGGCAGCCACTGGTGTGTCAGCTCTGCTGTCCCACACAGCTGAGAGGCCTTCCTTTTCAGCTCTCTTGGCTCAGCATCTTACACTTGACCCCTTGTGGCCTTGGTAAGCATGTGCTTTGGAGAGGTGGCATTGCCCTTGTTGTTTTGAGAACAAGGAGAGAGGGAGGACATCCATGGAGGACTCTCTCTTCTATTGCTCCTTTGTTCGTTCTTTGCTTCTCCTCTCCTTCTCCCCAGCACGGTCTCAGGCCCCAGTGAGATGCTCAAACAGATAAAAGGAAAAGTATGGCACCAGTGGCTGAGGTCAGTAGGTTTCCATGTTTCTATACTTCCTCTTCTTGCCCATCTCGGCATGCTTCAGGGAAAAGCAGGACCCACAGTGCGCATAGCGAGTGAGCAGGCATAACGGAGGGCACTGTGAGCGGAAGGAGCTGCCGGAAATGCGCTTGGCCCAGGCCCGCCTCCCTCAACTCCCACCCTCGTGGTCTGGGCTGCACCAGAGCTCTGGGTGGGATCTCCTTGTTTGTAGCTCAAAGAATCAAAGAGGGCTGTATCCCAGCCAAGCTGGCTGGGGCATTTATCTCTTCTCCAGGTCCTGGGACACCAAGGAAGAAGGAGACTCCCTGAAGGATGCCCCATATTCCTTACCAAGAGTTAAAGGGGTTAGATCCCCAACTCAGTGAAGAGCAGGGTTGTTTGACCACTGCTGGCCGGGCTGGCTGTGGGCTCTATCCGACCTACCTGCCTGCTTGTGGGAGGTTGTCTGCTGGGGCCCACACTCCACAGGAGTGGCAGAGTGTCACTCGCATGCCTCAGCAAGCAGCCTGCACTCATGTGGTGTGCAGGGAGGTATAAATAGACACCAGGTGGTGGAGCGAGCCATCTGACCTTCTCCTTGATGGCTCCTGAGCCCGCTCCCCGTGGGACTGTAAGTCAGGCCTGCCCTTTAACCCAGGGGATTGGCTGACAAGTACAGGCTCACAGACTCAGGACCACCCACCCCACCGGGCCCAATGGTACTTCCCCCTAGGGAGCTGTAAGATGTGCTCAAGTGTCAGGCATTGCTGCCATCATTTCTCAGAGGAGCTTACAGGGCAGCCCATCCTGTCCCCAAAAGCTCAGTGAGAAAGAGGAGAGGTAAGCGGGACCTGGGTTTGGGGTTTTAACAAAAGCACTGGGCCACATCCTCCTTGCAGCCCTCTTGCAATGCAAATTATCTTCTGAGATAGCAGGTAAAGAACCATCAAAAGTCCTGAAGTCTAATGCCCTGCCTTGAAGGAAATTGGCTCTCAAGCCAGCACGGTCCAACAGTTATTCAGTGTTTGGAAAATATGCTTTGAGCTCCCTGCACAGCAAAGGAAGAGGCGCCCTGAAAACCTCAATCTTAAGAAGCCCCCCGCCCCGACGCCTCACCCACCCTTTATGCAGCAGTTTACATCCGTGTGCCTTTGGTTTTCACTGGGGACATGACCATTGCATGGTCCCCACTCAGGTGCCTTGCCTCAGTCTAAGGTGGTCAGCTTGAGAACAGAGACACTTCATAAACTTTGAGTTTCTGGCTCTTTTTACTGAGCCTTCTGGGACCAATGCTCAGGACCTAGCATCTCTTATCATCACTCCTTTTTTGTAAAATATCATCTCCCCAATTTTGAGGTTATGAAAGCAAGACTCAATGACAAGCAATGTCGTGAGCAGAGTTGCAGACTGCTTCGGAAAAAATCTCAGGAGTTGGTCCCTGGCCCATCAGACCCTGGCCCTTCCTAGGGCAAGAGACCAAGAGATGCTTTCTGCCCACCGGGAGCAGTGAAGACCCGGACAGGAAGTCATCTCAGCAAGCTACCATTCCTCAGCCCTCACCCCCAGTTGCATAATGATGTGATTGCTTTTTTCCCTGAGGAATCCAACTCCAGGAGCAAGTGCCAAGTTTTAGCTTTGCTGATAAGATGTTTATATCAGCCTAAACATAGCTAGAGTGCCTGACACGCTCAGTAACCTGCCAACCCCTGTTTGTAGAGCTTGCAAAATACCTGGCTTGTTGCCTGCGAGGTGAACCGACAGATCCCATTCACAAATAATGGGCTTCGTCTAGAACTCCCACACATGGCCTCAATCGATGGAACATCCCTCTCTAACTTGTCACCCTCCTCTGCCCTCCTTCCACTCCCACCTTCCAGACCACTGGAGAGAAGAAAGAGGCTTAAGGGAGATAATGTCCTGAGGATTAGGGAGCAGGGCAAGCAAGTGGCAACTGAGCTGGCCACACTCCTAGTTGAAGGCACGAGTGCCTCTGCCCCTTTGTCTCCTCCTCTGCAAAAATACTGCAAGAAAACTCACTTTTAGAGGTCCCGAGGCAGAAGAGTGATCTCCAGTCTGGCCTCCTCCAAAGCCCTGGGAGCAGCTGGCAGCCCAGGGACAAGGCTGAGGCCAAGTAGTGACGCAGGCTCCCTCAGCTGGCCTGGGCGGGACGGCAAGCAGGTGCGATCCTCAGCGCCTGGGTCTCATTAGGCCCCCTGGATTCGCTCAGGCCCCAAGCAGACAGGAATGAGCACTTCAGGGCTGTCCAGGCAAAAACCAGACGGCCGAGCACTAGGAAACTCAACGAGGAGAGTGTGGGCCTGAGAGACAGACAGACACACACGCAGGAGCTGCATCCTGGCTTGAAGAGCTGCGTGGCCTCAGACAAGTTCTCTAACTTGTATGACCCCACCTCCTCCTTTAGAAAATGGGGATTACAGTACCTCCTTCACAGGGTTATCGTGGGCATGTAATGAGGTGACGATGTAAAGTGTGGGGCCCTGCATCTGATACAAAGTAGCCAGTTAGTAAGGATTATTAGGGCAAAGTTTTCAGAGTTAACATTCCCATCCCGAAGGCTGAAGGTTAGTAGACATCAAGAAAATGCTCCAGTGGATTCTATGAGGGAAATGCTCCTAACCTTGAGTGCTCACATAATTGCTTCTGGGCGGAGAATGGAGAGGGAATGGGGCGGCTGGCAGGAAGACGGTTGGTGTCAAGGTCAAGGCAGAATAACCAGTACTGTCCAATAGAACTTTGTGTGATGATGGAACATTCTGTCTGCTCCGTCCAATACAGTAGCCACGAGCCATAGACGGCTACTGACGCACTCGAAATGTCACCAGTGTGACAGAGCAGCTGTGATTTTAATTTTATTGAATGTTAACTCATTTTGATTGACAGCCATATGTGTGTGGTCAAGACGTTACATGCACAAGCTTTGGAGCCAGGCAGTTTGAGCTCAGATACTGGCTGTGCACTCATCAGATTTGTGATCTTGGGCCAGTTACTGAGACTCAGTTTTTTTTATGTAAAATGAAGGGACGTAGTGCCAGGGCCTCGGGCGTGTGTGCTTTCAGCAAGATGCCATTCGTCAGAGACCCAGCACAGAGCAGGGCACACGGGACGTGTAGCATGGGGTGATGGCTGTGGGCAAGCAACGGGCCGGGAGACTGAACCCTCCACGCTTCCCAATCCCTCCTTCCCGACAGAACCATGTCCTGACACTAATGTCCGTGGCAGCCCGCATCTACAAACACCCCAGCATTAGGAATGCCATCAACCTGATGGTGGTGAAAGTCCTGATAGTGGAGGATGAGAGATGGGGCCCGGAAGTGTCTGACAACGGTGGCCTGACCCTGCGCAACTTCTGCAGCTGGCAGCGACGTTTCAACCAGCCCAGCGACCGGCACCCAGAGCACTTCGACACGGCCATCCTGCTCACCAGACAGGTCTGCGGGCTGGCTCCGGAAACCCCGGGGAGGACGGCAGGCGGGGGCCGGGGGGGCGGATGGAAAGGAGGACCACTCGGCCTGCCCAAACATGGGAAACGTCTCCCTGCTGGCCCCAGCTGGACGCCAGGAGCCGCATGTGTGGAATGATGGGGAGGAGGTTATGAGGACAAGTGTGAGGTATTTGCAAGGGAAGGGGAGGAATCTCGGAAGGGCTGTTTTCCAAACGTTTGTGACCAGCTGTCTGCTGAGGTCATAACAAGAGGAAATGGGCTGACACTGCCCAGTCAGAGATCTGGAGCTGGGATTAAGAGAGGCAAGGGTCCATCTGACATGAACACTGGGGCAGGTAACCAGGGGCCTACCCTCAAGATCTCCCCAAATCAGGAGGCTACCCACCTGCCAGATATGATGGAAAAGGGGAGCTTCCTAAAAGCTAGAGAGTGTAATATGGTGCGGCAGGCCCTCTTCACCCCTCACAACAATGTCAGGAGGCAAGTACTGTCCTCAGCCCAGCTGAGGAAACTGAGGCACAGAACGGCACCCAGTGGCAGCCCCCATAATCAAGCCGAGGGAGTCTCACTGTAGGGTCAGTCGTTTTAACCATCGTGCTGTCCTGCCTCCCAAAACTAGCTTCCAAGTTTCAGCCCTAGGACACACCAACATCGAAGAGACACAGGCTTCCTCGCACAAGTGGCCTTTGTGAAGAAATTGGGCTTTTGGCTTTAAATTCTCCCTTCAACTCAGGCGGAGCAGAAGTAGGAAGATGTTCTGGTCTGTGTCCGTTCTCATGTTCTCGCTCTCTCCACCGTGCAGAACTTCTGTGGGAAGGAGGGGATGTGTGACACCCTGGGCGTGGCTGACATTGGCACCATCTGTGACCCCAACAAGAGCTGCTCTGTGATTGAGGACGAGGGGCTCCAGGCAGCCTACACTCTGGCCCATGAGCTAGGTAAGAGCTGCCATGGCCATGCCCCCTCTACTGGGTCAGAGGGAAGTGCCTCTTCCAAACCCAGGCTCACCCGGGTCCTGAGGAATACTCGGCCCTTGTGTCGCCATCTTCCCCTCATAATTCTGACAGAGTAATTACGTACAAATAGTGCTTTCTGTTTGTGCTTTCTCCCTTCCCACCCTGAGTCTAAGGCCAAAATATTAAAATAGTGGCGAGGACTACCATCAGAGGTCACCAGGAAAATGCCAAAACATGAAACAAGTGCTCAAGGTCAAGTCATGATGCTGTGTGCAAGCTAAGCAGTAAGAATTCTGGGATTCGTTGTACAGAGAGCACTGTAAGCAAGCAAATAATTGGAGAGGATGTGACTTTAGGACAGGCTGAGGCAGAAAGCAAAGGGACGTCAGCGCTCCTCCATACTCCTAGAAAGCCTCTGGGAAGGTGAGAGCCCAGAGTACAGGCTGAAACGAAAATCTCTAAGGAGTAAGTGGAGGGCAGTTCCCATGAGGAGCTGGTGATGGGTCCTCCTACTGTAGGCAGAGTGCAGCTCACTCCCAAGAGCGCGGGAGGGAGGGCATGCCGGGCCATGTGGGGTCTCTCTGAGCAGAGTGGGGAGGGCTGGAGAGCAATGGAGGCCATTAGGGTGGACTGCGGGTCTCTCTCCATCCCCAGGGCACGTCCTCAGCATGCCCCACGACGACTCCAAGCCCTGTGCACGGCTCTTTGGGCCCATGGGCAAGCACCACATGATGGCACCTCTCTTCGTCCACCTAAACAAGACGCTGCCCTGGTCTCCCTGCAGTGCCATGTACCTCACAGAGCTTCTGGACAGTGGGCACGGTAGGCACCGCCCCCCCCCAGGCTTCTCACTGGCCAGCTGCTGGCCATTGACCTCTGCCCGGCCAGCCTTCTTAGATCACTGTAGGCACCTCTGCTGTTTCTGGCTGAGCTCCATCACAATACATCGCAGCTATTTAACCCTATGGAGGGCACAGTCAAAAAAAAATTTCAGCATAGGACGCATGTATCCAAGAGATACATTCATTGCTGGTATGTGCTGAAATGCGGGGGTAAATTTAAAAATACATAATTTTTTGTATATTTTGTTACAAACATTTTTGCAAAGCCGACTATTAAAGGTTCTGATTAATTAATATTAAAGACATTTTTCGTTGTATTTTTTTTGCAATATCCGTGTTTCCATTATGTTTAAAAAATACCTTATTCTTCATATTTTTATATTTCTTTGTTGAATGATTTTGAGAGCCATGAAAATAAATTTAAAAATCATGTATTTTATTATATTTGCAGTGTTTTTTAAAAAAAAATTTTTTTTTTTTTTTTGCATTTCAGCTTACTAGTAATGACTGTATCTCTTAGGTACATGCGACCTATGTTATAATTTTTTTGACCTGCCCTCCACATGGTTGAGGTTAGAAGAGACTCCAGAGGAGCGTTCCTCACCCAGCCTCCCGTGCCATGGCCTTCTTAGCATCCCCACAAAGCATGCTCTTCCTTGCCCCATCTTCCAGCAGCCTGAGTTCCAGACTAACCTAGATCGTTAGCCACCAAGCAGGTGGATTAACCTGAGAAGGTTTGTCTGGAGGAGGCGCGTTGGAATAGAGCTGAAAGGAATGGAAGACTCCAGCACAGAGGACAGAATGGTGTTCCAGCCGGAGTCGTACATCATACAATAGCTTAGAAACGGCAAGAGGCCGGAAACCAGTCCTGTGAGAGCAAGGAGTGGGGGGTAAGGTGCGGTGTGCCTGGTTAGAACAGCTTGACTTGGAGAGGAAAGCAGTGAAAGCACAACTTATTCTTGATTCTTCTCATGGAAGGAAACAGGGACATATAGGATATGAAAGTAACAGATTATCCAAACATCAGTTCTTGGGCTTTATTTTGCATGCCATGGTTTTTAAGAGCTCATTTACACCCCCCAATTACATTGTGAAATGTATTAAAATTCACTGGCATTCCCTAGGTTAACACTGAACACATATAAGATGTTCTGGATAACCAAAGAAATTCAATCCTAAAAATAAAAGAATTCGAACATTGGATAAGCTCTATCTACATAGATGATGTGTGTTGACAGGTTTTAGGTTGAGGTCAAGGCATTCAAGATGTCTAGACCTTCAGCCCCATCAAGAAGAATCTGAGGGTTATGTGGGAGCCATGGAGAGCTGAGAGAGGGGAGCTCCGGCCCCTTATGCTTGTTCCTCTGCTTCTTCCGTTTCTCAGGAGACTGTCTCCTGGATGCCCCCACCTCGGCCCTGCCCCTCCCAACAGGCCTGCCGGGCCGCGGGGCCCTCTATGAGCTGGACCAGCAGTGCAAGCAGATCTTTGGGCTGGGTTTCCGCCACTGCCCCAACACCTCTGCACAGGACATCTGCTCCCAGCTCTGGTGCCACATGGATGGTGCCGAGCCCCTTTGCCACACGAAGAATGGCAGCCTTCCCTGGGCCGATGGGACACCCTGTGGGCCAGGGCACCTCTGCCTGGATGGTCACTGTCTGCCTGAGGAGGAAGTAGAGAGGCCCAAGGTCAGAGATGGCCACTTGGTGGGGGAGGGGCAGTGGGTGGGGGAAGGGCTGTTTTCAAGGAGGAAACCACACTTGAGAGCCATGACCTAAGAGACTCTGGGCCAGGCTGCAACTATGACTTCTACGTAAAATCACTCATCTTTGAACAAACAAAATGAAGTACATTTATCCAAACACTAGAGGAGCCCTTCAGGGCTGTGCTCCTAGCGGATGGGTGATGTTACCCGTGCTCAGGGTGTTTGGGGACCGCCCCCGTTGGAACTGCTTTGGAGCTGACTGGAAGGCTTGTGAAGATGAGTGATAAGTATGAACCACTCCACCGCAAAGACCAGAACATGGGCACTCAATAAGCAGAAGTTGTGGTGACTTCTGTTATAAACAGATAGGGTAACTCAGAAGAGCTGCATGCAATCAAATGAGGGAAAAGTATTCATATACTACCCAGTCTGAGCTGAATTCATAATTCGAGGTCAGGGGAGTGAGCGTCATTGTGGGAATTCCAACCCAAAGAGGAGGCAAGGAGGAGGCATCAGAACTGCCTGTGACGGGCCCAGGGCACAGTAAATTTGCAACAAAAACCAAGGCAATGCCACTGAGAGTTTTAAACGATTTGCTTCTTTGCCCTGCTCGTTAAGACCTCCAAACTGTGGGGCTGATCACATTTCTCTTACTGGGAGGCGCTGAGCCGTCCCCGTGAGACAGAATCCGCAGCCTGGTCCTGGCCCAGCACTGAATCACCAGGGGGGGACTGAGCACTCACCCTCCAGAGGGCTGTCGTCCCTGGGAAGCCCTTGGCACTGAATCCCGGGAGCCTGCTTGGGCCAGGTAAGCCCCACACTGGTTCTAAGCCTGAGCCGGGCAGGATCCCTGGCTGCATCCTCCCACACGAAGCTCCTGTTGTAGGTGTCACCCTGTCCTGTAGTGTGTGCTTCACACGTCACTGAGGGCAGGGAAGAGGGGCCATCCAAGGTTCCCCAGCACCAGAGCCAAGCTCAGTGCAGGGAGAGGTTGACATGGGAGGATCGTGGGATGCTATTTATCACCTATTTTTAAGGGACAAGGACTGACCACAAAATACTGTATTTGGCAGAATTATATCTGTATAAAATGAAAAACACCATATCTTTAGGATTATATATCCAGAGCTGAAGGGTGAGAGGATAATTGATGAAAACCATGGCAATGATTTTACCTAAGTAGTGGTGTTTTTTAAAGTGTTGCTTTCTTTTTTCACTCTTTCCTGTAGTTTTCATTTTTCCTATGAACAAGTATTATTCTTGTAATTTTTAAAATTAGTTCCATTTTGAAAACTGTGGACTCACCGAGGGTAAAGCCTCGTTCTCACGGGTTGGTTGTAAAGATGGAAGCAACCCTGTTTATTTCCCAGCTACCAACCAGCTCAGTGGTCCTCTATTCCTTTAGACCGGGACTTCTCAGCCTCTGTGCTGGTGGCATTGCGTGTATAAGTCATGGTCGTCGGGGGCTGTCTTGTTCACTGTTGGATGTGTACCCCATCCTCACCCACTAGAGGCCAGCAGCTTATGCCCTCCCAAGTCGTGACAACAAAAATGTCTCCAGATACTTTCAGATGTCCCCAGAGGACAAGACTGGCCCTGATGGAGAACTGCTGCATTAAACCCAATCTTATCTCCATAAAAGAGTTCACTGGACGACTAAGACTGAGCACTTTCCTGAGAGCAAGGCACAGGGCAGTGAGCCCAGTACAAACTCTGTATTCACGAGGCCAATGGCCACGCAGGCCACTTGGTCGTGAAACAAGTGATTAGGGCAGTTTACTGAACTGCATGCACCAGGATGAGGTGAAGGAGTCGGGAGGTACCCCACCCCACCCGCCATCACACCTCAGCTCCTGACTGTGGCTTTTTGTGTTGCAGGCCGTGGTGGATGGGGGCTGGGCTCCCTGGGGCCCCTGGGGAGAATGTTCCCGGACCTGCGGAGGAGGGGTACAGTTTTCACACCGTGAATGCAAGGACCCTGAGCCTCAGAATGGAGGAAGATACTGCTTGGGTCGGAGAGCCAAGTACCAGTCATGCCACACGGAGGAATGTCCCCCTAATGGTAATCGCCACTTACGGCCACATCTGCTGGAGCAGTGGCTCTTGCTGCTACCACAGGCCCCCAGAGGAGGAGGGTGGGGCTCCCAGATGCAGGGCATTCCTGTGATGCAGAGATAAATGAGCTCTGCAGGGTACCACATTTTAGGGCAGTCCTTGGCAACCTGGGACAATGCTCACAGTGCTGAGAGTGTGGCAAAGTCAAGGGGAGCAATTGCTCTGGTCTTCCCAGACGTGGAGATAGAGGCTGTCACTCCCAAGCAAATTTATTTCGGAGGGGAGAGGGCTTGCAGTGAGATAAGCAACTAGGACAGTAATCCTCCTGGAGGCATCTGAGCCCTCATCTGTGCACAGAATGGAAGCATTTTCCAAAGCAGTTGTCAGAGCCAAACCTCCAATGTCTTTCTAGCCAACACTCAGCCCAGGGTGGAGGGGGGATTTCTGAATCTGATTTTTCCTTTGGAGAAGAGTTGTCCATGTTCTCTTGGGGCCATATCAACTGCCTGGCAGAAACTTCTCAGGAAACCACACTGCCTCTACCTCCCTTGGCATGCTCCTACCCTGAGTACCCACCAGAAAGCCCATGTATTACCTCAGAGGCAGGAATGGGCAGCAGCCGAACTGGTGAGGGGGAGTCACTAGAAGATTCTTCCCTACCACCTCCTTCAATTCCCCACTGTGCAGCTCTAGGAAGCATTGGCAGGCAGCAAAAGACAAGCAGAACTTTAACAGATCCATCCAAATGCAGACACATTGGCATGGGTTGGTGTCTAATGGGGGCGATCTGTAGGTTTTGCAGTTTTGCAAGACAAAAGGCCCTAGAAACTTCACCCCAGAATTGTGAAAGTTTGCCTGTCATGTGGGTAAAACGAACCCTGCAACTGTGACAGCTTGCCAGGTAGTCATGGACAATAAGTGAGAGCATGATTTCAGATGCACAAGGATGAGCCATCTCAATTAACAAGTGTGTTTACTGACCATGGTGTGGCTAGAACTATATAGCTCTTACAAATGACATTAAAAATGCACAGAGCATGGCCTCTGTCCTCCAGAAACATGCAGTCTAGTTAGAGATCCAAACTCCTTTTACAAAGCAAGTAAAATTTCATCTGTGAAGCACAGACCCCAGGCTTACAACGAATTCAGAGCAAGGAAAAGCCTGAGTCGGTCAGAAGCTTTCTGGGGATTGATTGGCCATGATTCGCTCAGGTGGTGTCCAGCAGAATGTACCAGCATTTCAAGGCCAGACCACAAAGGTCTGTGAAAGCTGAAATGGTACCTGGAGGTTCTCAGTGCCAGCTGTCCTGGCAAGTCACCTGGGAAGTGTCTCAAACACAGGCCCAGACTCCTCAGATGTACTGAATCAGAGCCTCATGAGTAAGGCACGGCCACCTGTGTTTTGAGGCCTCCACAGGCCAAGCAGACATACAGCAAAGCTGGAGAACCTCAGTAAGAGCAAGTTTAGTTTTAGGATTGGGGAGGGAGGGGGGAAGAAGACCGTGTCTCACTTCAGACAGATTGTTCTGGAAGCAGCATGCAGCAAATGGGAGAGGGGGCCTCTGTGTGTAAGGCACTAGGTCCAGCATGGAGCCAGGAGGTCTCAGCTTGTGCGAGGGGGACCAAAGGAGGTGAGAGTGGGACGGAGACATTTAAAATCACAGATTGTCCTAAATACAGTGGTTGAACAATAGTGCATATAGACGCTCAAGTGTTCAGTCTCAGACTGGAATGTGGCAGTTATCACCAGATGCAAATTGAGTGAGTTCACGGAGCAACCACATGGAGTTGGGCTCCACTGCAGGTCATCCCAACACCTGCCGGGGAGTCCCCGCACAGACTCCCAGAACCACAGCAAGTAAGGGGCAAGATTTAGAGCTGGAGCTGTAGGTCTGGGAGTCCACGGCCATGTGTCCAGTGTCACCAAGGAAGACAAGTTAGAGCACAATAGCAGAGTCCCGGAGATGTAGCTCCATGCGTCATTCTGTGCCCCGCAAGCTTACTGAATTGCCCCCTGTCCCCACCTGAGTTTGTTCATCTGTACAACAGGATTCATGCCGTCCCCAAATGGAAAGGCTATTTATCCCAGAAAGCCCAGGTGGGGCTGGATCCTCCTTTCCTTGCCCTGTGAGCAAGGGTTACATGTGGATCTAGGTCAGGTGTGTCTAGCAATGCTGAGCCCCCATGACACTGGGTCTGTGTCCTGGGGTTGGGTTAAAACCAGGAGAAAGAAATGCGTCCTGAGTCCGGGCCGGGTCCTCCCTGCCTCTGCACACGTGTCAACTCCATACCGTTTCTGGTGCTTTTTAGGGAAAAGCTTCCGGGAGCAGCAGTGTGAGAAGTATAATGCCTACAATTACACCGACATGGATGGGAACCTCCTGCAGTGGGTCCCCAAGTACTCAGGGGTGTCCCCCCGAGACCGTTGCAAGTTGTTCTGCCGAGCCCGGGGCAGGAGTGAGTTCAAAGTGTTTGAAGCCAAGGTAAGGATCCCCCGGGAAGTCAGAGCCACAGATTGGGAGGAAGGGCATCTGCCACCCGCCTGGGGCTGCCTCTGTGCCCACCACGCCCTCTCTTCCCTGCCCTGCCCTTCCCCTTCCCCTGTCACAGGTGATCGACGGCACCCTGTGTGGGCCGGAGACTCTGGCCATCTGTGTCCGGGGCCAGTGTGTCAAGGCTGGATGCGACCACGTGGTGGACTCACCTAGGAAGCTGGACAAATGCGGGGTGTGTGGGGGCAAAGGCAACTCGTGCAGGAAGGTCTCCGGTTCCCTCAACCCCTCCAGGTGAGCCTCCCAGGAAGGGCAGAACAGGCTTGGGAATCACGTTGGTCTAAATTTGAATCGTGGCTGCTACTGAACACCCATGAAGGAAGGAGCTTCCATTCCTTGATCAAATATCAGCAGTCCTCTGTATCTGAGTCATTGTAAGGAGTCATGAGCACTTGGCACAGGGCTGGCCCATAAAGAGGACCGTGCACAGGGCAGCCAGAGGCCACATGGCCAGGGATGGGTCATCGGAGTCAATCAGCAAGAGAGCTACACTGAGTAATTGGCACCTTTGCCAGAAAACAGCTCTTCCGGGCCAGTTTGGGGAAGGACGTCTCACCCTACACCTGGCAGTCTGTCCTTTCTGCCATCTGGTTTTCAGAGAAGGGGCTACCAGGGAAGGAGGGCCTCAGTGGCCGCAGTGGCCAGGCATCTGAGACCCTCAGACACTTTCTCACAGCTTAATACCCTACGTTCGTACAGCCTCTCGTTTCTGTTTGAGTGCTTTCACTTCTGTGGTCTCGCTTGATTCCTAAAATGAGACTCAAAGGTGGGCAAGGCCAAAGCTATCATTCCCCAAGTACAGATGAAGACACGAGGCATTCAAAGGCTGCCTGACACTTCCGAGGGCACACTGAGAGTTAAGGACGGCCGGGAAGAAAACGCAGCCTTCTTCATCCCTCCTGCCCTTCAGGAACTTCCCAGAGAGGAGAGGGGAAGGCAGGTGTTTCGCAGCCACACTGGGTCCCTCTGTCTCTCACCCTCTCTCATCTCACCAGGCTCAGAGAACAGAATCAGCCCCGAGCAGAAAACTGGTGGGGTTGGGGGGAGGTCTTTTCAAATTCAAACTCAGAGGATTAGAGAAAAGGAAATGTTCAGATACGGGGTCCCATCTCCGAATTTCTCTTAGGTGTTAGACACGTGGGCCTGTGGATACTGTCATGCTGCCCTGGACGCAGCGGCTGGCCCGAGCTGGATGTAGTAAGGCAGAAGAGAAGAGCTGGTAGTGCCCCTGTGAAACCCAAATGCTCTCACCCCAGCAGCCACGGATAAGACTGAGGTTTCTCTACCCACCAAAAGCCCTGGACCTACAACAGCCATGAACCGTTTTCCCCAAACAGCATCCTATTCCCAGGGGGTCCGGGCACGCCCAGAAGATGGCTCCTCAGAGGCCGGGTTTATCACCCTCGTGCCTGTCCTAGAGCCATAGTAACCACATACTAGAAACCGATTGACTCAAAGAGGTGGCGTGAGGCATCCGATTCTGGCATGAGTGTGTGGACAGGGGTCTGGCATGAGTTTGAGCTCTGGGTATGAAGGTGACCAAGCAAAGTTTTACACCAGAGCCAGGAACTAAGTGGGTTTGGGATCTCACCTGAGCCCGAAGCTGCCGGGTTTGGCAGCCTGGATGTAGCTTTTCAAACCCCTCTGGGCTACCTTGCTCCCTGGGCTATTGTCAGGACCCACACATCTGAACTGCTCAGCCCCAGTATTTGCAACAGACTTGCCAGGCAAAGCAAAAGCCCGTGGAAAGCCCAATGTGCAAAACATTCCTGTCAGCCTCAGCAGCTAATTTATTTACATCTTCGAGGCAACTGCATAATTATTTGCAAGTGGTTTTTGTCTGCCACCCCCAGTCCCCAGCAAGTTAACTTCCTTAGGCTCTGAGCTGGGAAGTCACTGGCCCTAAGGGTGTCTTTCTGGTCCTATCCTAGTTATGGCTACAATGATATCGTCACCATCCCAGCTGGTGCCACGAACATTGATGTGAAACAACGGAGCCACCCGGGGGTCCAGAACGATGGCAGCTACCTGGCATTAAAGACTGCCGACGGACAGTACCTGCTCAATGGGAACCTGGCCATCTCTGCCATCGAGCAGGACATCTTGGTGAAGGGGACCATCCTTAAGTACAGTGGTTCCATTGCCACCCTGGAGCGGCTACAGAGCTTCCGGCCCCTGCCTGAGCCACTGACCGTGCAGCTCCTGACGGTCCCTGGTGAGGTCTTTCCCCCCAAAGTCAAATATACCTTCTTTGTCCCCAATGACATGAACTTCAGCATACAGAACAGCAAAGAAAGAGCCACCACCAATGTCATCCAGCCCCTGCTCAACGCGCAGTGGGTCCTGGGGGACTGGTCTGAATGCACGAGCAGCTGTGGAGCTGGCTGGCAGCGGCGGACAGTGGAGTGCCAGGATCCCAGTGGCCAGACCTCCACCACCTGCAACAAGGCTCTGAAACCTGAGGATGCCAAGCCCTGTGGAAGCCAGCCATGCCCCCTGTGACCCAGTGGGTGTGGAGGAGGAGGACAGTCATGTGCTCATGGACTCAGGGTGCTGGGGTGCAGACAAGTGTCCCCACTATGGTGACCTGACATGTGGAGGTGGCATGGCGGACCCAGGTCTGCCATTGCCAGAGCTCCCCACCCCCCAATGGCATGAATTTATAAGGAGAGGAGAGGAGAAGATGGAACAACAGATCCTAATGTCTACTTGCTAGTGGATGGGGCCTTGCTTGGGTTCAAGTGGAGGGCACAAGTTACAAGGTAAAAAGTGCACTTGTTGACCCAAACAGGAGACTCAGTCGGCCTGTTTGCAAAGGACTAGCAAAAAAAAATTGTTTTCTATTTGGTTTCCCCGATAAATAATCTACCTCAAGGGGAAAAATGTTGTCCAAGAGAGGTGCAGGGCAGGAGTCCACGGCGATGGCCAAAGCAAGCTCAGTAGCTGTGCCCCTGAGCGGGCTTCAGAAGTGACCTCGACTCTCCGGTATTAAAATCCATCTCCTGAAGGGCTGCAGGACTGTGGACAGCCACGTGTTCTCAGGCTTCCACCTGCAGGGGTGGATCCATTTCAAGTATTTATGCAAATGTGTCTCCGAACTAAAGTGTGATCTTGTGCCAATGTAGTGGTCTGGTCTGGTTTAGTATTTCTTTGGAAAGGGCAGGGAACCCAGAGTCCCAGGACCGAGGCTGAAATGAAATCAGCTGACCTTGAACCCACAGGGAAGGGGGCACATTGCCTGAGTCTCTGCGGGCTTTCCGCCTGGGTTCGCAGACACCTACGGAAGCCAGCGCAGTCAGGCCAACTCCTCATCTCCATAATGAAGTGGTTATGCAGGCCGGTGGTTCTCCAACTTCAGTGGGCATTAGGATCAGCTAGAAGGCTTTGTAAAACCCAGATTGCTGGGCCCCACTCCCATCGTTTCTGATTCAGAGGGTCCACGGAGGGTCTGAGACTCTGCATTTCCAACAAGTTCCCAGGTAGAGGCTGCTGGCTGGAGGGTCAGGCTTTGAGAACCATTGCTTTAGTGGACACATCCACCTCCGGGGAAGAGTGGTTATGTGATGCCTCTGGGCTCATTGTTCTTGAGAAAGTGTATCCCCTTCCTCTCTGCATGCGCCCCCACCCTCACTTTTACCAACTTAGCAGCTAGAGATACAAGGTTCTCTTAAGATCTGAGGAATTCTGAGGCCCCAGCTCCTTCTCTCCATAACAAATCGCATCCCTTATCTCACAATTTTTGGGGACCGAGCGACTCGCAGCTGTCCCTGTCAGCCCCTTTACACAGAATGGCATTCCTCACCAGCCACCGAGAACCCACAGGAGAGCCTCCAAAATCCCACCTTCCACCCATCGCTCCTCATCTCTCCCTGACCCAGAAGAAGTCTCTAGCTCAGGCTTCCATGTGATCTGGTGTAGAGAGAACGTAGTCCTTTGCTTATAAACAGACAACATCAAGCAATGATATTCCAGCAAAAAGAAGGAAACTATCTAAATTTGCATCTTCCCTCTTTGGTCACCTTTGACCTCTTTGTCCTTCGCTTTAGCTTTCCCTCAAGACCCCTTCAAATATACAGTGGCACAGATAGCAAGCATGCCATATGGAGCCGTGTGTGAGTTCAAGGAAGACTGGGGCCCGTGGACACAGGCAAGGTAAACGGGATTTCAGCTCCAACCGTGCCCTTAGCTGGTCACCTCTGTGTGGTGCCTGGTGGCCACTGACAGAGCTGACCACTTTTCCCTCCTGCCTTTCCTGGTTGCTGACTCTTCCGTGAGTGGGCGGCCCGGCCTACCTAAACATAAACAAGCACACCCGCAGGCTTACTGATGACGACCAGCAAAACCAGACTTTTCCTTGCTGTGCACCAGTTTTCTTGAGTCGGATCTATGTTTCTGCAATTCCTCCATCTCCTTGCATTTCTCATTCTCCCCTCAAAAGTCAAAGCCAAGTGTGTCCCCCACTGACCGCCCCTGCCAGTCCATCTGTGCCACCCCTCCTGCCTGCATCATTACCAGCCCAGCGCTTGCCCTGGAGTTCAGCTGGCAGCAGAGCTGCTGATGTGCGAAGCAGAATGGAATCCAGCTTGGCTCCCCCTTGCTGTGTGGGCTCGGCAAGGCTCACAGAATACATACTTGTTTGTGTCTGGAAATTCAACAGCTGCAGCTCAGGGACGCAGAAAACAGATCTGCACAGAAAGCCCACATCATTATTTCCCCCAGCCAACCACGACCACCCTGCTTGCCCAGAGAAGGGAAGACTACATGTCCTCTGCTGAGCATTTGCGTGGTCCAGCTGGTGGAAACCGGTCCCGGTGGCTCCCAGTGGAAATCCCTGCGGCCCTGACTCGGCAGGTAACTTGGTTGTTCATGTGGATCCTCCAAGCACCTGCCAGAAATATTTCAAAAGTGGGACATTAGCATCAAAGTTCACTTCCAACCTTTCATCCTTACGATAAGTGAATCCCTGTCTGAGGTTTATTCTCTGCCCTGTATTCTCCTGCAGCTAATCAGAGGGTTTTGTGACTTCATAAAAGTCTGCAACATGACTGGCCCTGACCCACTTTAGCAAACCACCTTTCTCCCGAGAACATTTTCCCGGGGGAATGGGGCCCCCTTCATACCATCTCAACATCTCACTCTTGAATGATGTCCACGAGGTTCCAGATCCTTAGTGTTTGGCTTTTTAACCAAGTGGGCCCTCTTAATGTGGACGGTTCCTCCCTTAGCATCCAAACATGTAGCGCTTCTTCCCTCTGGAGCCCTCTTGTTTTCTCCCAAGCCTCCCCCTACCCCCCCACACACAAAAAGACAAGAACAATGGGAACGTTTTTAAGAGTATATTGGCTTTTGCTTTGTCCTGATATTTTCAAGTTGTGGTCTAGAGCAAATAAAGAGAGCGGCTTTGTCACCACGGCATTCCTGAGTCTGCAAAGTGGTAAGGTGGTGTTGCTGCGAGGTGCCAGGCTTTCCCACACGGCCCAGACCCCCAGCGTCCGAGCCTCCCCTGGTCGTAGGAGCAGAGGCTCACAGGCCCACGGCCATCTCTACTCCATGTGCTTTGGCCCCTCCAGGAAGCAGCAGTGTCCTCTGTGCTGCTTGGAAATTAGGAATGGTTTGTCCATAAGAGTGAACAGAAATCTGGAATTTACTAAAGAGAATCAGATATAGTCTTATCCCTGAGCTTCCAGATGTCTGCTGCTGCCACAGCCTTCTTTTGCCTCTATGGCGAAATGACTAAGCACATGGCCAAAATAAACCCTTACACAGGGTGAGCACAGTGATGACAGTGAAGGCAGCATTTCAGGCAAGGTTAAGTGATTGTCCCTGACAAGTCCCCTTTTCCAGCCCTGCTCTACTCTGCGTTGAGTAGGAAGAAACTTCCTTAGTGAAGAGAAGTATATTCCCACCAGGCTCCCCACCTCCAGTTCCACCGTGGTTAGACCAGGGGTGTCCAACCTTTTGGCTTCCCTGGGCCATATCAGAAGAAGAAGCATTATCTTGGGCCACTCATAAAATATGCTAACACTAACAATAGCTGATGAGATTTAAAAAAAAAAAAAAAAAAGAAAGAAAGAAAGAAAGAAAAAGAAAAAAAGGTCCATGCATAATTTTCATGTTTTAAGAAATTTACGAATTTGTATGGGGCCACATTCAAAGTCGTCCTGGCCCGCACACAGCCCGTGAGCTGCAGGTTGGACAAGCTTGGGTGAGACCTTCAGCTACCCCAGGGCCCTGAGCAGACCCTGACCATGGGTGCTAGGATGGAAGGCAGACGATAGGGGCACCCCTGCCCTTGAGAAACAGAAACAGGTGTTCGCTCACCTTTGGTGGCCCTTGGCTGGAGGACAGTATGTCTTCACGAGAAAGCTCACTTCTAGCGCAGCACATCGTCCCGTGGTCCCAGGGCTGAGCTGGCCACTTCAAGAATGCTGCATGAGGAATGTGAAATAAAGCAGTCATCAGCCAAAACTGAGATGTTTGCTGGTTCAATCTGTGCAATCGCTCAAGTGACATGTTGCGGTCCTATGGACCTGACACTTGAAAAACTTCTGAACAAAACAAAATAACACACACACGGACGGGAGATAAAAGTTGGAACGCTGAGTGAGCAGAGGGTTTAGGCTGTGAGGCCCCTGCTTTCTCTGACTCACTGGGACCATGTCAGTCCCCTCCAGGCCCCGGTCTGCTTTCTAGGCTAAAGCTTGCTAACAACCTGGCAGGGCTTATCAAAATAGGTGTGCCCCTTTACAGCTTGGTTCATACTCCTTCAGATGGGGCACTTCTCTGATACTCCATTTGGGAGGTAGTTGGCCTTCCTTGGTTACAGTTGAGTGCCAGCCAATCCATACCCCCCAGAAACTAAATACAAGAGTACCTCACAGACATGGCTGAAGTATTGGGATGAGGAGGAAGAGATCCGATGTATGAGCACATTCTGAACAGGGAGAGAGAACTTTAGGAGGCTTCTAAGCCACCTGTCTCTTTGAGAACATACTTTCCCTCAGGCCTTGGGCTCAGCGATGAGAGACGGGAAAGTTCTGGCTAGTCTCCCACCCCTGTGAGCTGCCCAGCCTACACCTGGCAGACACACGATTGCCCCAGGAATGGAGAGAGTAAAGAAGCCCTCACCAGACCTCACCATTCCTCATTCCAAACATCTTGTAAGTCCCAGGCACACTGAGGCGTCTGTCCTCAGCCAAACACAACTTCCTGTTTCTAAGAAAGGGAAGAAAACCTAGTTGAAAGGATTTTTGGACACTGGAGATTTCGAAGTTCTATAAACGCAAATGAATCAGACACATGTGGAAGAAATTTCTCCGGAAGAGTCAGAAAAGATGCTGTGAGTTCCTCTTGCTCGACCAGAAAGTGGGGAAAAGGTAGCTGAGATGGGAGTGCACCAGACACCGAAAGGAGAGAGAGAATCCCTGTGAACATTGGATCAGAGGGTCCCGGTGATGACAAGGGTCAATGTAGGCCCTCCCAAGGCCACATCCTGAGCTTGCTGATTGATTACTCAGAGCTTCTCCACCTCTGAAGTCATAAATTTAAATACCCTACTCCCCGACCACAGCTTCCTGTCCTTCCAGATCTCTCAATGGCTCCCACTACACCATATTCCGGGGACCCCCAGATCCTTGGCCACCTCCATATACACACGTTCCTCTGTCTTTATTGCTCCTCTGTCTCTACTTCTCTTTTCCCTGTGATACTTAGAGTCCGTGCTTCAGCACTTCAAGCTCAATCTTGCCAACCTTTCCAACTTGCTGGCCCCTTTGACTTTCTATGGTGTTCCATAAGCAGGACCAGTCAGCTCTCTGCCTCAAACTCATTATAATTATGCTAATAACCAGGCTCCACTTCATTGAGGGAACTCACACCACTCAGCACATAGGTGCCACTATAAAGTCACACACACACACAGTCATCAACGGAAGCTCTGACCGGCAACCCACACAGCTTCCCCAGTCAGTTGTATCGCTACTTCTCTACAAAACTATTTCAAACTTTCTCCACCTTCCTCAAGCTCATGATCCTGGTACATCTCTCTTTTCTACAAGTAGATAACCTCACCTTCTACTAAACTGAAGTCAACACTGCATTACTCATGACAGAAGAAAGAGAAAGGACACAATCTCACTGTTGACAGGTCAAGTTACAGGCACAAACCTAGAGGAACGTAATTCTACCTCATTTTGGACTCAAGAGGCATATTCCAATCAGTGTGAAGTTCCTAAGAGGATGAAGATTTAGAAAATAATCCCTCTACCTTATTAAATTAATCCCCCGCTCCTCTAAAGGACACAGCACAGCAGGTCAAGACTTCCCGGATCCCACAGGCTTAGCTTCCCCATCTCCATCATCCCTGTTGACCCCTCTCTTCCTACTCTCCACTCAGAGCAATGCCTTTCTTGGGCTTGGCCCCCGACATGATCTATCCTGTGTGAAGCTGGGTCTTTGGATCCCAAGGGTGGGGTGAGGGAAGATGGAAAAAGCCCTCCCAGGGACAGGGCCCAGGACAGCACGTCTTAAAGGCAATGCTTTCCACTGTGCTAACCTCGGCCTCCTGCAAGCTTTCTCTGGTGTGCTGCGGGGCTGAAAGACTGTCTCCCTCCTCTCTGTCTTGACTTACATTACCAAAGACTTTCTATTTTCCTAGCCTCCAAATGTGTTAGGTCTCAGGAAGGAGGGTGGGATTTAAAAAAAAAAAACTCTGTCCCATAAGAAAATGAAAGTCATCATACAAAAATGCTCAATTTCTTGCCACGTGGGCTAAGGACTTACTTGTCGCTCTATCCGTCCTTTTATAATCTATCCTCTTCTGTTTCCGTTACGTGACGAGGTATTTTTTTACTGTCAGACTCAACCCCATCTAGAGACCACAGCCCACCACCTTCTCAAAGTCCTCAGCCCGTCTGGGATCCCTCCCTCTCCCGCAGCTTCTCGCTCTGCGGGCTCCTTGTCATCAGCATTGGAAGGGGCTGCGCCATCTCACCCCGGCCACTTCACAGCCGTGGCCCTTCCCGCTCTGCCCGGCTCGTGCAGCTCCTGCTGCTCCTCCGCAGTACGCCCTCTTCTCTCCCTCCCGACGTCCATACACAGAGCGAGCCGATACTATGTACACACATTTTAAGACACTTCTGATGACAGTGTACTGCTGCTTGAGCAACATGGACCAAAGTGTCCACTCGTGTCACTGCGCATGCCATTTCAATTTCTTCCCGAAGTACCATCAGTGTAGCCACATCCTTCAAGGTCCCCCACAGGTAGAAGTCAAGGGGTGTTAAGTCAGGAGAATGTGGGGGAAACTCAACTGCACCTCTTCATCCTATCCATGGTCTTGGCAAATGGCCTTGCGCTCCTCAAATGACAACTGTGTTTCCACCATTATTTTTACTGTCCTGCCTGTCGTATGGTGACGTTAGCATTCATTTGATTAAGCCATCTTTTGAGTGAATGTCATACTACACATTGCTACTGTAATTCAATTCAACTCCAGAAAATAATACATAGAGAACGTCTCTTACAAAGTGTGCACATCTTTTTGGCACCCTCAGTATATAGCCTTTCCATGGGATGCTTTTTCCTTTTTCTCTTCTCCCCACTTTTACAAACTCCTACTTATTCATCAAGCCCAGGTTCAGGGTCACTTCCTCAAAGGAATCCTGGGGTTAGGTTAACCCCCACCCCCATGGTGGTGTGCACTTCCCATTTCAAATACGCAGCACACTGGGGGTGCTTCCTGTCCACACTGCATGCATGGTGAGGCCACACCACACCGTGTCACTCTCTTCTGGCCTGGAGCCTGTCACACCACAGGCATTTAATAAATGAGGAGACAAACGATCAAGTCTTTTTTCCACCTTAAAACAACATGTTTACAAACTCCTCAGCTCCTTTCATAGTCACACTTGACAAGATTGCTCGCCTCCTCACTTCCTACAAAGGCAGCGCTCCCCCAAATGCCCCTGGGGACTGTCTCTCCAAAGTTGTCAGTGACCTTGTGCTAAATCCAGCAGACATTCCTATCTCCTACTGCCTGTGTCCTGGCTCCTTTTGCAGTTTCTGGTGTCCCCACCCCCACCCCCATCACCCCTAAGTTGTGGAGAGCCTCAGGGTTCTTTCTATTCACTTTTCTTGGGTGATCTCAGCTGCTCCCACGGTTTCAGTTTATTCTATATGCTGATCACTCCCAAATTTAAATCCTGAGGCTGAGTCAGGGGTCTCCAAGACCACCCCATCATTCACAGGTTCACTAGAAGTAATAGGATTCAGCATAAAAAATTGTACTGATAAGTAAGATGATTACAGAGATGCAGTGACAACACAACTGAATCACAAGGGACAAGACACAGTGGAGTCGGGCGAATCCACGTGAGGCTTCCTGTGCTCTCTCCCTCCATGAGGGGCCACACAGAGCTCCCTCTTTCCCCACAGCGTGTGTGTGGCATCTCTGCCCAGGGAAGCCCACGAGAGACTCAGTGTCGGCCGTTCTAACTGGGGACCACAGTTTTAGCATGTAGCCGAGAGTTCCAGACTCCCAGCAGGACAGCAGGTGTCCAGAATAAATCATATTGTCTGCACAAACAGTCTAGCCACAGGGAACCAGTTTTAGGTGACTGTTGACTGGGGACACTCTGAGGGCCAAGTTCCCAGACACCAGCCAAGGGCCAACCTCGCAGTCAGGACTTTGAGGACAGCAGTGGCTGTTTACTCCTTCCTGCACAAGCTGACTGTGTCTTCTGAACCGCAGGCCCATATGGTTCCAACATGCCACCAGACTCAGTGTCCTCAGACTCACCCTCGCCCTCCCAGCTGTGGTACCTATGACCTATCTCCTCCCCCTCCCTCCCCACCCGCCCCGATCACTGGCCCTCAAATGCACCCAGTTCTCGCCATTCACACTGCTGCTCAGGCTCACCTCATACCAGCGTGGCTGCGTCAGCGCTCAGAACAAACCCCTCCCGTTCCACTTGACATTCCTCCACTCTGATTCTCACGTTATTCAGTTATCTTTCACACATGAAAATTGGATCATTTCATTTCTGCACTTAAACCCTTTAACAGCTTCCCAATGCTCTAAGGATATAAATCTAAACGTCTTAACAAGAGCTGCAAGTTCCTGAGTGAATTGTCCTCTCGCAGCTCCCAGTTTTACTTTACGTCACTCTCGCCCTCTGCTGACATTGTTGTCTGCCAGTTTCTCACCAAGCCCTTTGTCATCCCAAGGCTTTCCACATGTCCTTCCCGAGCCTGGCCTGCTCTCCTCTGCTCATGCCTGGTTCCCCTCAACTCATCCTTGGGATCTGAGGTTGAAGCTAGGCTGACCAGACGTCCTGTTTTAAACGGGACAGAAAACAACAGTCCTGTCCAGTTTCACAGGGGACATCTGGTCAGCCTGGTCTCACTGGGCTAAATTCAAGGAGTCAGTAGGCTCCCGTACCATTTGAAACGGGACAGGACCATTGTTTTCTGGCCCATTTAAAATAGTAAGTCTGGTCCTAGTTGAAGGTCATGTCCTAAGGAAGTCCTCCCCGATCCTTCTCAGTCTAAATGAGGCTCCTTATTCTCCTTCATAATTAGTGATGACATTCATCGTGTGCGGGTTATGTATGTCACGCCTCCCCTTCCTGCAAGCCCGTGGGGGCAAGGAGTCTGTGGACCACCGCATATCTGGAGTCAAACGAGTGCTGGCCGCGTGCTGTGTGCTGTCTCCGCCAGCTCAGGCTGCCAAAGTACCCTACCCCAGAGGGGTTTAAGCAACAGAAATGCTTAATGACAGTTCTGGAGGCTGGAAGTCCGGACCAGGGGTCCTGGTGAAAGCCCAGTTCCCAGCCTGCCGACAGCCACCTTCTACCTGTGTCCTCACATGGCCTCCCTCGGTGCGTGGAAGGGGACAGAGAGCGCACAGTCCCTGGAGTCGCTGCTTATAGGAACACTAACTCATCAGGAGGGCCCCACCCTCATGACCTCATCTAAACCTACTAACCTCCTAAAAAAATAATGATACAATCAAATAAACCTACTTACCACTTAAAGACCCGTCTCCACGTACCATCACACTGGCGGTTAGGGTTTTATAACATATGAATTGGGGGGTGAGGGGGGAATGGGGGCACAAACATTCGATCCATAGCATGCATTCTCAGTGTTCAGGGAACAAATGAGTGATTTGCTGACAGAGTGGTGTTGATTACTAAAATTCACGTCGCATCTTGTCCTTCTTTCTTCGAGAGTTCCTCTGTAATTCCCACTGCCTGTAGGACGCCTCCCACAGCATCGGAGCCCGTGACCATCCAGCCCCGCCGCTCTGTCTCTCTCAGCAGACCCCTAGAAAGCTCCCCTTTCTCCTTCAGGAGAGTGCTCAGTGCTCCTGTCCTCTGTCCTACCCCTGCCACCGGTAGGGCTGCTCTCCTCTCTGCGGTGATTCTGGGCCTCACTCACACAAGTTGCTTCCTCGGGGGCAGTGCCTCTGAGAATGTCTAGTAACAGAAACTGCCAGAAACCTGTACTCCTAGGAGCTGAGCAGCTGCTAGAGACAACAATCCTTGGGAGGAAAGCCACACACACGAACTTGACCTGAGTCCCTCCTTAGAGGGAGGACATTGAGGCAGGCACAGTGTCCATCCCTCAGCACCAAGTGTCACCAGCTACACAGCCCCTTGCTGTCCTTGCCCCTACCTGCTGTCCTACCACTACCACATCTTGAGTGACCTAGCACAGCCTTGTCATAACGGTGCCTGTGTCCTTCCCAAGTTTTGTGATGAACAGGTAAGCATGGCAGATAGCAGACCCATAAAGGTATATGTTCTTTTCTTCTCTTCCTATTTCCCAACTTGCAAGCCCATTCCCTGAGTTCCACATTCCACATGTGCTTCGAGGTCAAAGGCTTCCCGGCCAGGCCCTGCTTTCACTGAACTTTCTCCTGCTCCCTAGACAACTAGCATTACCCTTGTCATGTTATACACCATCACCGTGGATCGATGTAGATAAATTGATCCATAACTCCTCTTGTCTGAATAGCTTCAGTCTATCTGCTGGTGAAAATAAAATTTTCTAAATTGAAAGCTGAGTTTGGTGTCACATACAAGGCCGAGGGTTAGCATGTGCATTAGGAAGGCAGCAGCCTGAGTTAGATGATCTGGCTTCAAGTTTTGTCTGTGTCATTTATCAACTAGGTGACCCTCAGCAAGCCACATAGTCACTCTGAGACTCAGTTTTTCATCTAGAAAATGTCCTGCCAACCTCAGAAAATCTGTATAAGGATCACATGAAAGAATGTTACGCGAAGGTGCTTTGCAAATTATAACATGCGACAGAAATTCGGGGAATTTAATACCTTAAGTCTTAGGAGAATGGAGGCATCACTTGCTGGAAAAGTATTTTGGTTACAGCCAAATCCCTAAATTGGAGAAAGATGTAGGTAGAAGACGAAAAAGAAAAGCACAAAATTACCTAATTTGGTGAACACCGGAATTCATAGCACAAATTCTCGGCATGCTAGCGAGTTGGAGAGAATTAAGAGAGAACAAAAGAGCAAACCTGGACGTGTTTGACTCAGTGATCTGGCACTTCAAGTCCAATGCCAGGCTTGGCAGACACGTGGAGTGTGGACCACGCTCCTTTCCCCTGAGTGCTGAGCTTTTGGGAAATAAACACAAGATCTGAGGATCAAATATCAACTTTATTTTTTTTATAATAACAAAAGACTGGAAATTACCGAATTTCCATTCATATGGGACTAGTTAAATAAATTATGGAACTTCATTCAATGAAATACCATGCAGCCATTTAAAAAGGTGAAAAAAAAAAAAAAGAACAGCAAGGTGTTGAACAAAATATGTAGTATGCCACCAGTTGTGTAGGCACTTGTTTGCTCGTGGATGTATGTCCAGAAGGGTACACTGGCCCCTGCAAATACCGGTTGCCTCTACAGAGGTGACTAAGAACCTGGGGGACAGGAATGCAGAAGATGTTTCACTATGTGCCCAGTTGTGCCTTCTGAATTTTGAACTGCGTGACTATCAGATGGCTTTGTGTGCACACGTACGTGTATGCATGCGAGTATGTGTGTGTATCAGTTTATTGGGCTGGACAAACATCTTGGACCAGAAGTCAATGGGCTCTCTGCTTCTTAATACTTAGGTCTCCACCCTAAGTTCAGACCCCACATGTGAGAAAATCAAATCCAGACAGCAGCATGAGGAACAAGAGCCACGGAACACACGCTGTCTGGTCGGGAAAGATAGCCAAGGGCTGTGGCCGGCAGCACCCCGTTTCCCAGTCTCCACCGGGGAAAGAGAGGGATTAGAAACCTGTCCGACTGCGTAGCCTCCCCTGCGGTGGCGATGTGAGGAGTGATAAGCATGCTCCCTAAAAGCACAGGAAAAGGAGCACCAAGTGGAGGAATAGAAGATGAGTCACGTGGGAGGCGGTGGGGCTGGAGAGGTGCGTGCCGGGAAGGACACTGACGAGAGGCTGCAAGGAGTGTGAGAGAAAAACAAGTGGTGTCAGGGCGTCATGGGTCACCAACTTTCATGAGGGACAGGAAATGAGAGGATGGCCCTGGGGGGAACTCAAATACTTTATATTGCATCCATTAGTGACATCAAAGAGGAAAGGGGATGTAACCTTTGCTCTGGCACAATTAGCGAGGGTGCCGACAAGATGGGCCCATGACAAACGCTTAGCAGAGCATGATTCAGTCTGCTTCTAAGGAAGCCCCTCCCTTTCCTGATGCCTCACGGGTCCCCCCGCTGCATTCCCACCCCTCACATTTAGAAACACCCCTTCCGTCGGTGTCCCAGTGTTCTGTTTTACATTTGGTTTTGTTCAACAGCAGCGTAGGCCTTGCCAATTTCCGCTTAGGAGCCAAAGCGCCAAGAAAATACGCAGGACGAGCAAAAGCCTGGGCAGGATCAGAAAATGCCAGAGATTTTGCCACCAAGCCTCAGCCACCAAGACTGCCAGGAGAGCTTGGCACATGGAATCGCTCTGAATGTGGCTTGATGAGAAACATCTGAACGAAAGAGACCAGTGCCAACAGAAACCGTTGTGTTTCCCACTGCAGTAGCCTGGAGTGGCTTCCCCAGTTTCTCCTCGTTTGTGTTTGTCTTTCTACCACGAGGAAGACACAGGCTTCTTCTTGGAAGAGGCTCCAGATCGTGCTGATTAAGGGCGACCTCACAGACCCCAATTTCCCTCACGTTCCTTCAGCATTCGGCCCTAATTAGCCCAGTGGATGTTTGCCCTGGTTGCCACGTTTGATAGGGTTTTATGGGAGATAGATCGGGGATCAATTGTGTCCACAGTATGTTTCCTTTTCCCTGGAATTTGAAAAGTTCAGAAAACCTCACTCACTGATCAAATATGTCTCCATTATCCCCGAATATAAGACCAAGATACCTCCCAAATGTAGTGAAGGAATTTGAGGCATTCTTCTGTAATTTTCTTCAGAGTAGCATATCTGGTATCAAACAAGCAAAGACATCATTCGCTGTGACATGTCTCAGATGAGAATGATATAAAGGAATGTGATTATGTGCGTAGAGCTGAGGAAAAAGATAGTAAAACCTGGAAGGAGGTTGTCTAGCAAATTCCAGGAGAACACTCTGATCCTAACTAATAATTGCTATTGGATCCTATATTGCCATGTGTTAAAATGGAAAAAAAGAACACTCCCAGGAAATAGTAATTTCAGATACATCTTCACTTCCCTTTTTCTGATCCCATTTTTGCCATACAGCTTTCTCAATTTTAATTGAGGGTAGTTGGCCAGCTCCAATCACCCCCCTAACAGACAATGGCTACTAGATACCTTGACATTGTGCATCAATCAGGCAGTCTATGGTTAGCCAGCATGAATCTGGGCAAGCATCACCATATCTGGGATTTGGCATCTGCAAAGCTTCGATCCAGACCTTGGACTGATGGTGATTGATGGTGCTATGATCGAACATTTAGAAAGCATCAAGCTGCCAGCCCAGAAACAATTAAACCATTGGTCAGGCAGTTGCTCTGCTTCTTAGGTTCTCTGAAGGATAACTCAGCTATGTGCTACTCTCAGCATAAACATTATGCTGACCTTGATCCAGGAATTTAAACAGTGTCACTTAATGTAAACGCTAGCAAATACCTTCTTGCTGAAATGGTCTGTTTTCAGTATGGGTTAGGGTTTCTTCTCAACTAAAGTACTTTGGGGCACTGGATTTTAAACTCCCCAATAGATCTGCATTTCTTCTTTCATTTGCATGGCTTGGCCTTCCAAGCATCAATACCAGCTCCTAAGGTTGAGGGAGCCCTCTGCTGATGGCTTGGGTGTAACTTCATAGCACACAGCAAGAAACACTGAGTGAAGTCTAAAGAACTCGCAAATCTGCACACTTAACCTGTCTCTACGTAGAGCACACTTTGCTGTGAAAAACCAGGCTCTAAGAATGTCCCTAATTTCCTCAAAGTATCACATTTTTTTAGATTTTTTTTCTTTCAGGAAGCAGAAGAAAAGAGGTCTGGAAGAGTGTTCTCCTTGTATGCATTGGCAGGGACACACACACACACACACACACACTGCTACTATGGTGCCATAAGCCACCATTACAGGAAAGCTCTGCTCTCTGTGTGTGTGTGTCCTGGAGGATAGTACAGGTGTCCATGTATATATCGAACCCCAGAATCATGGGACTGGATTTAGGAACATTTACCCTTTGTGGCGTGTCCAGATGAAGAACCCTGATGAGGCCACAGCTTGAAAGAGGAATTCTTCCCAGCAGCTGTGGCCTTGAAGCTGGAGGTTAACAGCTTAACACCAGGGTGTGGTACCCAATTCCAAACTCTGAAATCAGTGGTGATAAGGGCGGGCTGCCTGCCAAGGCCTGTGGTGTGAATCCCAAGAGAAGCACCTTCTATTTTGAGATCTCTCTCTCCCCATGGCATGCTGTCCTGGCTTTGACGCATGTCCCACCTCTTTGTCTATAGGTTTCTTAATCTCCAACTCTTTTATTCCTAAACTCTTGAGCTTTCAACCCATGGACAGTGATAACAGCTTACTCCTTAACCCATCAAATTCACCGAAAAGAATAGTCATGAGGCAATGTGAACAGAATACTTGACTCAGCTGTCAAAAGTCAAAACCAATGGTATAACTCCTCCCTTGCCAAAAGCATCAAAGGAAAGACAAGAAATGGCAAATAGGATATCACACGGGGACAAAAGGGGGATGAAAACACTGTAAGGTTTTTTTCCTTGAGACAGCTCCTTTGAAAAAAATAAATACAAGTGCAATCTCATGCCACGTAAAATGACTGGACATGCGAATGGAGCCATCTCCGAAAAATCAAAAGACCAAAAGTTCTTCAGTGCTCAAAATTCTTCAGTGGCTCCCCATGGTCTATATATAATCTAAAGTCTTTAAGAGGATATTCAAGTTTCTTTACCTCTCCTGCCACAATCCTAACCTCCACTCCTCCCTGACCCAACACATGCACACACACCTCACTCTCACTTCAGCTGTCAGGCCACTTTCATCTGTGTTTTTCCTGCTGCCATTCCTTCCTTCTCCATTTGGAGGAGATTTGCTCATCCTTCAAGAGTGAGCTCACTCAAGTGTCTCATCCTCCATGAAGCGTCTCCAGTTCTCCCAGACAGAATAAACTCCCCTCTTGTCTACGTTCCCAAAGGATTTTGTTTATATCCTCCCCTGTACCCCTATCATCATAACACTTACGTGTTGTCCTCATAGCTCAGTCTCCTCTACAGTTTGTAAATTGAGGTCAAGCCACGTAGTCTCTTCTTCCTACCTCAAATGCCCCCACATTCCTCATTCTCATCCCTCCTGTTCAGGGCTTATCGTAGCATTTCTACATAGGAGATTCTCAATACATTGCATGTGCTACTAAATTAAATTAGTAACTAAGAAGATTAGAAGAGAATACAGTTCACTCCAAAGACAGAAGAAAGGCAAGTGATAATAAGCAAGTGAGATACAACTTCAGATCCTAAGTAGTAAGAACTTTCATGTGTCAGTTCCAAGGCAGTTCATGTAGAAAGAAGCTGTTCTCGATTTTGAATTTTTTCAGTTTAGAGACCCTGCCTTTTTTTTACATGTGACCATAAAGCATTGAGAACAATTTTTGAGCAAACTATGAATTAGGAACCACCCTCCCCCTCAACCTTGCTCAAGACACTTTACTGCCATCTGCTAGAAATTTGTGATGAAAACTATCCAAATATGCTATGAACAGGAGGCGAGTGCCACCCCCTGGAGTTGTGCAACAAACAGCCCTAAGTGGCCCTAAACATATGAAGTGGAAAGCATTCAGTCAGTGTTTGTCCTCCAAGGTGGTCAGCATGGTTGCACAAGGACTTTGGAGCCCGACGAATTTGAGTGCAGATCCGGGTTAATCATTCTAACCTTTAGTTTCCATGTCTCTAAAATGGAGCTAATAAAATCCCTCTTCACAGGGTTGCTTTTAGGATTACAAGAGATTTCGAATATCAAGTACTTAATTGCTCACAACAAACGCTCAAGAAGTGGAAGCTATTATTATTACAATAATGCTTCTAAAATGAAATACATTTCTGAAAGTACTCTTTAGAATTACCTTCAAAACCCTTTTACAAGCCACATGCAAAATTCTAGGCTTGGTGTGTTTTTTTTCTAATTTTGTTGCATTCCTTATTTTTTGCTAAAATATTGTTATTTTGCCTCTCCATTTTATTCATCAGATTTATCTAAAAATTATATTTAGAGGTTTACAAAAGTCAAATCACTGTTTTAAAAAAACGTTTTGCAATCATTGACTATGTTTCAGGTACTTATGGAATTCCAAAGGCATTGTTTGAAACCTAAATTTTGTTTTAAAAACAGATCTACATCTTATACAAACATCCAGACATTCTCCATAATATCTAGTAAAAGGTTAGACCCTCTGTTCCTTACTTAATTCAAATCATCAAGCACTTACTGAATGTGAATATGAAGTCTATTGTTGGACTATTGTGAAAAACGGGTCTTCTGAGTCCTAACACAGAATCCCAAGAAACCTAAAACTCTGGAAGCAACCCAACCTGGCAGCCAAGTTAAACTGACATCCTAGATGGCTCCAGGGACCTTTATTAGAGCGATGGTCTCTAAGCTCCCTTCTGGACCTGAGAAAAGCTTTAATTATTACCTCATATTCTAATTTTCCACTGCTTAGCCAGAAAATGTCCTTGAAAGGTCACAAAATTCCCTAATAGATACCGCCAAAGCTCTGCTTTTTCAAAAGTGGATTATTATTCATTCAATCAATAAGCACTTTCTGGCTCCTCTTATGTATAGTACATAATACTTAACACTGTAGGAGTTATAAAGAAAATGATGCATGAGCCCTAACCTCATGAGGTTTCCACCCTATGGGAGACTAGAATCTAGAATTCCTATCAAAAAATCTGTCCATTCTAATCAGCATATAAGACTATAAAGAATATATCATAAATAATGTAAGTACTCATTGAATAAATAGTAGAAATAATACATGCTGTGGTGAGAAAAATACCTATGGATGGGAATGGTCATGGAGGCCCTGAAATTAAACTCAGCCTTAATGGATAGAAAGGCTTTCAATAGGCAGAGGAAAGCAAAACTACTCTAGAGGAGGAGACCAGTACAATAATGGCACAGTGGTATAAGTGGCCTTGGAAAAGAGAAAGCAGACCAATCCAAAGGAAGGATGCAGTAGTTATAAGATGGAAAAGATAATTTGGGTCCAGACTGTAAAGAATCTGAATGGCAGGAATCCATACTTCATCTAAATAGAGTGGAAAAGGACATTCTCGTGTGGTACATAGGAGAAAGTTGGGCAGGAGATATGGAAATGTTGAACTGTCAATAGGCCCTTTTGACATTATCTCCATAGTCTAAGAGATTCACAGCCCACCAGTGGTTCTAAATCTTCTGCCTTAAAAAAAAGATCTGGGGATTAGCTGTACATTCTATAGTCTTCCACGTTCACCTCGGTCTCTCTGACCAAGGGTCCTCAGTAATGAGCAGCTGAACCAGGAAAAGCCAAAGAAACTCAGAGCTGCTAGTAAGGAGCTGGAAAGAAATTGTATCTGGCAGGGAGACCTGCCCCATCTATGCCTGGGACAGGCAATGCGACTGGGTGATTTGCTGGGCCCCACAGCATAGTCTGTGGTGCTGTCAGCAGCCTTTTATGAAAACATAACGGTGTAGCATGTAGTGGTGGCTATTGTACGTTCTGGATATGAAATGCAGACTTACGTGTCCCTCTATTTGTACATGCGCCCAGGCTGGCTGGAGGACTGCCATTCCATTCAAGGGATGTAAAATAAAACCCTCTGCATAGCACGCTGAGACACACCATGCATTCCTGGAAGCAGAAGTCAAGGAAGGGTTTGACCTCTAACCACAAAAAGGAATCCAGTAAGGAAATTGCACAATGGCCCAACACCCCACAAAGAGAAATCCATTCTCAGAGTGTGAAAAGCTGGTCTTGGTGAAAGCAGTAAGCAGGATTATGCAAAAACCACACCAATTTAGGAAGGTGGGAGGGCAAGATGAGGGACACTGGGGGCACCATCTGTCCCATTTGCATCAGCCTCACCTTCAAAATCCAGTCTTGTCAAAATCCTGCCATTGGGAACCACAGAGTTTACACAAAATTCATTCCCTGATTCATCAGGTATATCCTACAACAGCCCCTCCCCAGAGACTAAGCCCATTTCAACCCAAAGATAAGCAGATTTCAGAAGTCAGCGTGGATGACTGTGAGAACTGGCTGAACTGAGTTTGAAGGCCCTAGAGATACAACTGGTAGGCAGCTTACCCTAACAAAATCCACCTCTACATAGACCTTTAGTTCCAAACCACCAGCCTCCCACTCCTCTGTGGTTTCTCACCCTTGAGCATTTATAGACAGATCCATATTTTATTTTATTGGCCACCTCATTCCTAATGCTTTCTCAGATTGCTAGAACTAAATGCTTCCTCTTTTTTTTTTTTTTCTTAAATGTGGGTAGTTCCCTGACTGGGACTCGAACCCAGGTCACAGCATTGACAGCACTGAAGCCTTAGCCACTACACCACCAGAGAAGTCCTGAATGCTTCCTCTTTTGAACTTACTCTAATCTCATGGCACTCTCCACATATCTCATCTTATCTAGTTATTTACATACATACTTTCCCCTCATTCATTTGTAAACGTCTATGGGAAAAATATAATTTCCCTTGTCCCCCCTACATCACCTTACACATCAGAGATATTCAGTAAATTCTTACTGAAAACATACAAATGATTTTATATGGATGAGAAACTATAAATCATGTAAAAAACATGAAAACTGCCCAAGGTATGAATAAAAGACCAGTTAGGAGGTAACTGCTGCAGATCCAGGGACAGTTAGGGAGCATCTGAACCGAAGGGGTTCGGGAGAGAAGGAGATGTGAGGCCTCAAAAATGTTACTGGCTCATTCATTGCCTTTTAGAGCAAAGTGGCAAAATGAAGCAAAACACAAATACCCTTCACAATGAAGATGTTGATAGAAATAGTATCCTTGTTTGGCCAAACTCTGTGATTTGCTCTGAACAGGTGGCTGGGTATTAAAACCAGTGCTATTCAAATGAAAATGTCAAGGACCACTCAGTTTTGGAGAAGGGACCACCAGACTCGAGCAGAAGAAGCAAATGTGAGGATTCTTTTTCTCCATCCCTTTCTTTGCATGGCCCCAGTCATGCTTTCCCTGGCCAGTCTTCACATGCTGTGACAGTTGTCTCCCAATTAATCTTCCATTCATATATCTTGCACCATTTCCAAGTTTTTCTAGGTGATTTATAGTTTCCCCAAACATATCCCATACATTCCCATCTCCAGATCTCTGCTCAGGCCTTGGCTGTGCCTGCAGAATAGTTACACTGCCACTCCCCAGCCCCCACCCTGCATCTGCCCATCCAAATTTTATTTATTCTTCAAAACTCAATTCAATCACTTCATCCTCCATTGGGTCTTCCAAGAATTTCTCTCCTGGGAGCAATTTCTCTTTTTCTGAACTCCCATAGCACTTAGCACCTTTCTTACTATATTTAGCACACTCTCTATTACAATTTTCCAAGCACAACTTCCCTGTCCAATTAAAACGGTAATTCCTGAAGACAGAAACTTTGATCTTATCCCTCATAGTACCATGGATTATTAATTTCGTGTATGACCTCAATGAATATTGTTTGTATGAAGAGATGTTATGAATGAATGAATGAATATATAAAGCAATAGTAAATAATTGCATGAATGGAATGGATTGTCAGTATTTCCCAGATTTAAGGAAACGGAAAGTCACTCCAGAAAGTCATCAGTTTGAACCTCTTGCCTTTATTTAGTTTAGTTATTATGAGTCTTATTTTACAGAACAGGCAACTGAGGCTAATGTTGCTAAAATGCCTTGTAAAAGTCATAATGTCCAATGTAGACCTCCTTATTCTATAGCTTTCTGCTCAAGATTAGTCTCCGTTTTTCTAATATCTGGCACATATATCATGGGATTATCTTCAGTCCAGAAAAGACACCCAGTTCTTTTCATCCTCTTCGTATTAACACTTTAGTCCCATGCCTTCGAAGAGGGTACAGATAGATGAACACTTACTTACAATAGGAAGATGTCCTACTCTTGATTAGCAAGGCAGACATTGTCCGAATAAGTCCAAAAAGCCACAGCCTTTCAAGATCAAAAATAAGTCCCATTTAGTCTATGGGCATGGCAAAGAGGGAATTAATCAAATGAAACAGCTAATTGTGGGGAATGTAAGAAGTCAAGCAACCACAGTTGCCTCTGTCAGCAGGCAGCGTCCGAGACAGCTATCTCCAAGTGTTCTTATCTCCCTTCCCCACCAGGATCTCCTTGGTGGATGGTTCCCTGGGCCTGGTTCTGAGCCCACAAGTGGAAATTCTCAGGGCAAGTTTAGTCTTCCCACTGCAGGCAAACTGCCCAGAAACTTTTCAACCCCTCAGCTCTGCTGGAGCAGCAGGCACCACATTCAAAGAGCATAGCACCAGCTTCTAGGGACAGATGCCACTCCACCCACACCACCCCACATCTCCCCCACTCCCACCCCATCCTGCTTGGTAGTGGCCACAAGCCCCAAGAAGTGTGAAGACGGTGAACAGGCCAACTCTGATCTAGCAGTAATTGTTAAGCCTGCTCCTGGGAAATCTCTGGCAAATGTTCTCACACTTTGGTTTGTGAGGACAGCAGTTCCTGATAAAAGCTCAGAAAGAAGATAGAAGCTATTAACACCCTTGGGCTGAGGCCTGCAACTCCTTTGACAGTTTTTCTGCATCAAAAAAAAAAAAAGGTGTGCAGAAAAATCAGAAAGATTTATAAGCAGGTGGCTGTTAGAGGAGCAGCCTGGAGTCAAGAGGTAGTTCTTGCTCACCTTTTTAAGAGACGAAAAGCTAAATATTGTTGTGCCTTTCTTTACCTAACTGTAAAATGGGTTTGCTCTTGGGTTAGGACGGTGGGGTATGTATGTAAAATACCGAATCTAAACTCTGTGAGCTTCGGCTGAATGTCCTCAAGCCACATCAGCCTGGAGCAGGAACCCTGACCAGTTTTCACCTGTAGAGTCTTCCTCTTGGCAGCTTTCACCACTCACTCAGTGCTCCCAGGACATTGTGCCCTTCTCCTTGCTGCACTGACCCCATGGGTGCCCCAACTCCCAACTGAGAGGCTGTGCCCTCGCAACAAACACTGATGTGGCCCTCTAGTGCCCATTCCAACTCTCATCTCACCCAAGGACAGGAAACTCCTCTCCGTGTAATATTCCCTTGTCTTCCTTGGCTTCATATCATATAGACTCTCTAGTGAGGTGTCAGACTGGCTTCTGTTATTCATTAACATTCCCTGAAGGGTTGAGGGTAAACTGCCATTCAAAAGGCATGTCACCATGTTACACTCTGTCCTTATCTTCATGTCGAGGACACTCTTTAAACATAATCACCACACCTTCATCACACTTTTCAAAAATAACAATAATTCTTTAATGGCTTCCACTACCAATCCCTTTGCATAGTTCTCCGATTTTTCTCAAAGGTGGATTTGTTCAAATCAAGATGTAAGCAAGGGTCTCCACAGTGCATTTGGTTGTTATCTCTTCTCAGTCTTTTTTATCGTATAATAGCTCATTTTTCCTTTTTCTCTAATACTATTTTTGTTGGAGCAGAATGCCTATTTGTTGAAGAAACTGGGTCACTTTTCCTATAGAATGTCCCAGCTTTTGGATTTCATCAGTCATATCTTTGTCAAGTAAGTAGTTCTTCTATCCCTCATATTTCCTGTAAACTAATAGCAGTGCTACAGATTTTATTAGAATCCGTTTCAATTTTTTAACAAGAGATCTTCCTGTTGCATCACCTCATGAGGCATATAATGTTTGGGCTTCCCACTTTGGGGGGGCTGACCCTTTCATTATAACGTGCACAACTGACATTTCAGTGAACAGTTTCAGCCTTATTAATGAATGTTGCCTAGACCACTTCATTAGAGTTTGAAAATAGTGCATTCTTTAAAATGGTATCATTCCTTCTGTGTTTATTAGTTGGAGTTCTTCTACAATAGGACCTACCTTTATCAAATCATTTCCTTGAAATATGGTTGGCATAGGAAAGATAAAATACTTTCTCATTATTTATTCATTTTAGGAATAATAAATGATTACTCTTAACAACTTCCAATGGCAAGCTATTAGGTTGGGTTTGTCTTACTTTTCTTTTAGGTATTATTATAAACTCGTGGTTTTTATGTATTCAATAGGTCTCAATCCATTACAGTTACTCCTTTTGATGCAGAAATTGTCCAACTTTGGCCAATGAGAGCCCCTTCAAAGTGGTTCCTGTGTTGTTTTGACATGATCACAAATAGTCTGGGAGAGTTTCCTTGCAAAGCAAGTTGCCCATAGCGCATCATATAGATGTCTTGCCCCAGACCTGGAATTAGCAATTTCACCAAGGGAAAAGGTCTTTGGAGACCTGCTTCAGGATTTTTTTTTTTTTAATTAAGCATTTCAAACATAATTGAGATGTCCTGGGTGGACATCTTCCCAATCTCATTGCCTTTCTTTCTCTGTTGGAGGTAACCACTACCATAAATATATTACTTATCATTCTTTTCAAGTTTCTATTATTTTACTACATATTTTGTATACAAATGAGGGCTGTCTGCAAAAAAATCCAACCATTGTCAATATAACAAGAACAGTTACGTGGCTGGATACTTTCCGGACAGCCGTCATATATTAAATGGCATTGTTTTGCAGATGCCTAAATATTATAGACTAATATTACACCATATGTACCTTATTTCAACCAGTTTTTTTCCACAAAATACTACATATTTTATATTTACCCACATTAGTAGATATAGTTTTAACTTCTGTATGCTATTTCATGGTATAAATATGCCACAATTTTTTTCCTGTTGATGAATTTTTAGGTTTTCAATTTTTACAATTACAAACAATACTTCAATGAATATTCTTGAACACATCTCCTGTGCACAGCATGAGAATTTCTCTAGGATATATTTCTAGATGTCAAACTGCTGGATCATAGAGTGTGAGCACCTTCAAATTTAGCAGACATTGCCAAACTACTCTCCAAAATCACTGTGCAAATCATACTTCCACAGGCAATGTACAAAAGTTCCCATTTTCTTTCTGCATTCTCACTTAAACTTGGTATTATTAGATTTCATAATTTTTTTGTCCAACTCATGGGTGTGAGGTGGTTTCACTGTGTGATTTTAATTTGCATTTCTCTGATTGCTAATAAGTATTTGACTACTAGAGTTGATGTTTCTATTGCATTTTAGAGCAAATATAGAGGTTAAGACCCTACAAATTGGTTAAGACTCCTAGGCTCAAGCACAACTCCACCACTTACTAGCTGTGTGTCTCTAAGCAAAATATCTAACCCTTTCTGGGCCTGTTTCTTCTTCTGTAAAGTGGGCATAACAAGCACCTATCTCATAGAGACATGCTAAAAATTAAACAAGTCCATATATCTCAAGTACTCAGGACAGTGCCTAGCTATTATGATCATCATCATTATCAGTTTGTAAGCATTCTTTCTATATTTTGGATATTATTTCTTTGTCAGAGTTTGTATTTTAAATATCTTTTCCCTAATGTCTGCAATTTGTCTTTTTACTTTGTTTATGGTATCTTTTATTATTGCAGAAAATATAATGTTAATATAATGTAATAAAAATGTAGCCTTATTGTTTCCTATATAGTTTCAGATTTTGGTATAAAGCTTAAGAAATCTCTCTATACACAATGTCCTAAAGACTTTTATTTTCTTCTAAAATTCTAAAGTTTATTTTTTTTTAATTTTAGTATTCTAACCCACCTGTAAGAGAGGAATCCGATTTTGTGTTTTTCCATACAGTAATCAATTTTCTCAGCATCATGTATTGAGCAATCATTATTTTCCCATTGATTTGTAACTCTACTTTCATCATATATTGAATGCCCAGATATGTGTAAGTGTGCTTCTGGGCTTCCTATTCCATTGATTTATTTTCCAATTCCTGCTCCATCCCACTATGTCCTAATTTCTAAGAAATTTAAAAATAAGTCTTCATATCTGATAAAACAAGTCCCGCCATCTTCTTTTTTTTTTTAATGCTAATTTTTTTCTTTTTTTTTTTTTTTATTGGGGTGACATCTGTTAGCAAGGATTACATAGGTTTCAGGCATACAATTCTACAGTGCATTGTCAACTTGATGTATAATAAGTTCACCACCTAATGTGACTTCTCTTTCCATCACCTTATATTTAGCTTTTTTCTGCTCAGTTTATGGGTCTGTTTTTTTTTAATTTCTCTAAGTATTTTATTTTTTTTAATTCATTTTTATTGTTAGACTTATTGGGGTGACATCTGTTAGCAAGGATTACATAGGCTTCAGGCATACAATTCTACAGTGCATTGTCAACTTGATGTATAATAAGGTCACCACCTCATGTAACTTCTCTTTCCATCCATCTTCTTTTTTTTAATAGAACCTGGCCCCTTTTTCTTCCACAGAGTCTCTCAGAGTTTGAAGGATAGTATAGAATCTGTCTAACATCTGAAAAATGGAAATGATGAGAGACTGGCTGGTAACTACTCTGATGCTGAGCAAGGGAGGCATTAGCAGCGGTTCTCATCCTGTGGGGTTGAACGACCCTTTCACAGGGGTTGCCTAAGACCATTGGAAAACACATATTTCCGATGGTCTTAGGAATGGAGACCCGGCTCCTCTATCCAGGCCGGTCCACCCACATGCAGATACGCCCACATACGAGTACCCAGTGTGAGGACATCATTGTGCCAACCCCATCACATACACCCTGTACAAATACAGGTGGATGTGACAGGGTTGGTGCCATAATGTACTTATGTGGACCAGTCACACATGGGTAGAGAGCAGCTCCCAATAATTTTATGGTTCAGAGTCACCACAACATGAGGAACTGTATTAAAGGGTTGCGGCATCGGAAAGGTGGAGAACCACTGCATTAGGGGGATCCCATGTCCCCAGAATTTATCTAAGCGAAGTAGGGAGATACTTCCTGTGAGCTGGTTATGGGCCATATGACGGAGAGCATTTCCCTTTGTGGAATCATGTTCGCGCTAGTTCAGAAAGCCAGCTTCTATATAGAACTAGAGTCACTATAGAAGGAATCCAAGCAACAGAGTAGAAAAGACTCTCCTGTATCAATGAAATTGCAGATGAGAGATTCCCAGAATTAGGACTCAAAAAGAAGCCCAGAGAAGACTTCCATAATAGAAAAAGTCAGTTTACGCTTCCTCGCTGTCCAGGGTATTCTGCTACCACCTCGTCACAATGTTGGGCAAATAGAACCTTTTCTATTGCCCTCCTCCCTCCCCTTGCTTCAACGCTGGAGGAGTCCGAGACCACCTAATGAGTACACAGGGCAGAGGAGAAAAACCCACTTGAGGGAAACAGATGAGACACATACCATGTTGCCTACTCCACCTGCTGCAGGCTCAGGGTGGGGGTGAGAATAAGCTCTAACTTGGTAATGTTGGAAATTCTATTAGCTAGGAATATACCTGGGACTTCTCAGCTGAGACAGTTTTTTTGTGATCAAAGGACATTTTACTTGGAGTGGCCAAAAAGATCAATGACTTTTCATTTATGCAGGGGCAAGAAAGAACTAGCTCCATAATGCAGCTTATAAGGGCAATTGCAGGGGGGGAAATAGTGACTAATAAATTAGATCTCATGGATCTAGTGTATGTGAAATGGTAGGTACCTATTGTCTTTATAACACTGCTGAATTAGATTTACTAATATTTTATTTAGAACTCTTTCATCTACATTCTTGTGATTGATAGATAATCTTGATTTGTCCTTGTCAGCTTTGGTATCACAGTTATCTAATTTTATAAAAAGATCTAGATGGCTCCTTCCCCCCTTTTTATCATCTGAAACAGGTAAAAGGATTGTATGTTTGTTGATGATTTTGTAAAACTTGTCTCTAAACTCATCTGAGCCTGGTGACTTGGGCTACAGGAGACTGGATAATGTCATCTGTAATTCCACTTAGGTACAGATAAGGACTTAAATGCCTGGAAGCTAGCAAAGAATGGGGGTGCCATTATCCCTCTGTATTATGGAATACTCCCTCTCCTCTTACAACACCTAAAGTACCAGAGAAGATCCGGGTTCATGATTGAGGGAGAATGCTATTGTCAATGAATATCTAATTTTGGTCAAGCTGTATTTCTTTTTTGCTTTTTGGTATGCGGGTAGCTCCCTGGCTGGGAATCAAACCCAGGCCGCAGCGCTGACAGCACCAGCGCCGAAGCCTTAAGCCACTACACCACCAGGGAACTCCTGTATTTCTTTTTTTAAGAGAAAAATTAAATAGAAATTTTTTTTTAATAGGAAAGAAAATATTGCCTCCTTAGATCACTAGAGAGTGGACTGAGCATGACCAGCAGCTAGAGCAATTCCCTCAGACTCTCTGTGCAGAGAATGGAGAGGACAAGAAGGAGGGCTAGGACTGGGCAGTGGCCATTTGCAATTTTTTTTTAACCTGTGGGAGGCAGCATGACATTGTACATTTTCAAATTAGTCTGACCATGAGAATCCCTGAGCACACTTGTTAACAAAAGAGATTCCCAGACTTATTAAAACACAATCTCCCAGGGGTAGGGAGGAAGGTGGCCCAGAACATGTATTCTTAATGAACGCTCCAAAGTCTTATAAATGGATGAGTTTGGGAAACACACAAAAGGAGAATAAGCACGGGCTTTGGCGTTAAGCCAAGGTTGAATAATGACTCATTCTTTAATAGTTGTGTGCCTTAAAACATGCCATTTAATCCCCCTGTGCCTCCATTCCCTTATTTAGAAAAGGGGGTTGATCATATCTCCCCAGCAGAGTAGTCATAAGGATTAAGTGAGAGGATATATGTAAAACATTTCACACACTTCTGATACTCAGTAACTGGTCATCTTTATTATAGACAGGGTTCTGAGAGGAGGCTCAAATTACCAACCTACAAAGACATTCATTCCTGAAGGTGAGATGAAGGTAGAGTACCTCTGTTTTTCTTGTTTGTTCAGCATCCAGTCCTATTTTGGGGGGTAACAGTGCCCATTTTTTCTTGGAGAATCACCACTACCTTCTATTGCTCATTCATGTGGTTCAGGTGAATGGATTTGACCCTGCCTTTCACTTCCAGGGGTGACCATCATCAAGGCCTGGCCAATCAGCATACTCCATTCCCCCTGGCCATCATGATTGGTTCAGAACAAGAACCATGACCCAAGATAGTCCAATGAAATTCAATCTTTCACTAGGATTTCCACTGTAGCCATGAGACTGGAGCTGAGCTACCCACTGCCATCTTGCCAAAGGAGGTGGGTACCCATCTGAGAATGCAGCAATAGAGAAAGAAAAAGCAAGATATGAAGAGCATGGGACCCAATCCTGAAGATATTTTTGAGCCCTGAAATCTAGACATGCTGAAGCAATTCCATCCTGGACTTTTCAGTTAGATGAGCCAATAAAAGTTTTGACTGAAGGCATTTTAAGTTAGACGTTCTGGTACTTGCATTCAAAAGGGTCCTGACAATGGTTTTTAGGGTGTTTCTTCTATTTTAGTCTCCAGCGTACTGTGTAATCATGCAAGCCCTTTCCTTGTCTGATATATTTCCTAACTTTATTAGGAAGAAGCAATCCCATGGCCTTAGCAGTTAGACTTGATGGATAGTGGAAATTACCAGGGCATAATCACTCTCTGGGGATGAGACAACTCAAATCCTTTCCATCTAAATGGATTCTTTTCTCTCAGGGTGGGAATAAGCTGATATTTAGGTAGGTCTCTGTTTTTGTTCTCCAAACTCTGAGAAAGGTTGCTGTTAAAGGGCAACACAACAATTAAAAGCTGTTGGATGCGAGAATGACAAGCTTGGCTGGTATGCAATACTGTGCAGCTGAGATGATTATTCTCAATTAATAGGCAAACATTACACAATTGTCTCTTTCAAGTCCAGAGTGCTAATATATAATACACAATCAGAGAGCATTGTGCATTGGAATATAACTCATTAGCCAGTGCCAATTCTTTACCCCCTAGAAATAAAATAGTCCGTTGTCTTTGAAAATGGCAATTTTGACTCTTTTAAATTTGTGGTAGAGACCAGGTGAGGGATTTCAATTTGGGAAGACTCTAAATGGAATTTGAAATAGAGATTCCTAGTGGAATTCATTATTAAAAGTAAAACTGGTGGTTAGTAGAATGGGGATGGGGGTGGGAAGTGGACTTTTGACCTCCCACGACTCCCACCAGGAACCCCATTCAAGGACCTTTGGCAAATCTGGCTGAGGCAGCATCTGCCCTGCTGAGGGACATCCCAGAATGGACATGTCCCTGTGTGACTGCCCGGTAAATACCAAATAGATTGGATCACATTATTCAAACCTGGAGGACTTGGCTGCCCGCACACATGCTCGGTGGATGAACTCACTTGTCGTTAGTCCCACATGGCTGCCCAAGTCTGAGCAGCTTAGACAGCAACAGACAGGGGTGAGGAGAACACTGGGAGGGCAATCAGAGTGATCTAAGGAAGGGGATTGGATTACTGTCAGATTGCAGGGGGTGGGGCAGATTGGGACAGACTGATGGGAGAATCTAACTGGCTGGCAGGGAGCTGAGAACTGTCACTGTCTGCTGTGCTGAGCCAGTTGCCTTGAGTGTGCAGAGTGCAGGCTAACTGGGAAGAGGAAATCTTAACAGTTACCGAGAATACTCAGCTGTCCATCAGCTCACCCAACTGGAAAACAAAGCATGCTCTTTGGACTCCAAAACCCCCAACCAAAGAGATCTCTACACGTCATCCAATTTCTTGCTTCCTAGGGTATGTCTTCACCAGTCTTTCAACAAACACTTATTAAGAGGCTTCTAAATGTCAGAGCTGTGCTAGAGGCTGAGGATGTGGAGGAAACACGTACTTGTCTCTAAGGAGCTCACCACCTAGTAAACAATTACAAAAAAAGAAAAAAATGCAGTAGTAGCTGTGATAAAAGAGCACAGATGCTATAGGCCTCCTGGAAACAAGCACCAGATCGTGCAAGTTGTGCTCCAAAGCTAAAGAATTTGTATCTTCACACACAAACCACTCTTCACATGTCACCCAGCATTATACCTACCCAACAGTTTTCTCTCATCCAATGCAGTCTCATATCCATGACCTCAATATGGATTATCTCCCATGGCTATTAAGGTCTAGCAATATGGTTTCGTTTTTTTTGTTTGTTTGTTTTTTGCTTTTTGGTATGTGGGTAGCTCCCTGACTGGGAATCGAACCCAGGCTGCAGCGCTGACAGCACCAGCGCCAAAGCCTTAAGCCACTACACCATCAGGGAACTCCCAGGTCTAGCAATATGTTTAATGTTGTGTTCTTCTCTGCAAATGGTTGAAGGAAATCCTACCATTTGCATCAGCATGGATGGACCTTGAAGTCATTATGATAAGTGAAATAAGTCAGACAGAGAAAGAAAACATATGTTCTCTCTCTGTTTTCACATCTTGGTTTTCTTTCTTTTTGAATGTGTGGTTTACTCTGGTTGGTAGAATATTAAAAGGTTGGGGCTTTAATTTTATGGACCATTTAGCTTCATTTTGAATGAGAATAAAGCCCCCATGTCCAGAGGTTTGCCCATCAATCTGAGCCAGAGGACTAGCAAATGTCTACTGTGTTCTTGGTTACTGGGAACTGGAGCAAGAGATCATAGATGGCTTGCTCTATTCAAACCTATCATCAGATATGCCATCAGGAGGACACACCCTTTAGATAGTTTGGCAGCAGCAAATATTCATAAATAAGGGTGTGTGTGTGTGTGTGCAATGTTTTCCAGTCTCCTTGAGGGCAGTGGAAATCATTATTACTATGATCCTACAAGCATAATCCAAGACACTCCGTCATATCATTCATGTCTGTACTTAGAAAACCTTTCCCTGATCACAGCGAGAATGCAAATTCACTAGGATTTTTGTCTTTTTGTTCACTGTTCATAAAAGCCTTGAATATTATACTCTACCAACTACATTATACAACACACTCAAAAAGAAAGACAACAAAGATGTGGAAATATAGAGAGAACATACACAGAAACGAACAGAAACACTGTATTGTAAGAGCTGAATGGCCTGGGGGATAGTTTTACCATGTACAGGTCATGAATATGAGACTAAATGGGACAGGAGAAAACTGGTGGATGGACATAATAAAGATGTGGCATTTGAAGAGTTGTTTACATGACTAAAGACAACTCTTTAGTTTTAGATCACGACTTAACCTGGTGCTCTCATCTTAGCTCAGTTCCTAGAACATGGCTGCCACATGGTAGGTATTCAATAACTATTGATTGGCTGTCTTGTGAGTTAAATAATCAAGTGCTCTTCAATAAAAATTTCATTTATTTCTTTTCATTTAATTTTGTAAAAAGATAGTATGTTGACATAATTCAACATTATAGTATAAAAAGATAATACAGTCTTCTTACCCCATTCCCTACCTATCCTGCACAGCAACCTCCCCCATGACCATTTTTATTAGTTTCTTATTTATCCTCCCTGACTTTGTTTATGCCAATCAAATGAAATTACATTTTTATTATATTGTGCAAAAGATAAAATACTATGCCCTCTAATAACAGTCTTGTGGTTTTTCACTTAATGTAACTTGATAAATGAATAAAGAAAGCATTGTACACACACACACACACACACACACACACACACACACAGGAATATTATTCAGCCATTAAAAAGAAGGAAATCCTACTGTTTGCATCAACATGGACGGACTTTGAAAGCATTATGCTAAGTGAAATAAGTCAGAGAAAGACAAATAGCGTACAATCCCACACATACATCTATGAGGGATCTAAAAGAACCCAACACATACAAGCAAGAAGCAGATGGGTGGTTGCCAGAGGCAGGAGGTAAGGGTTGGGGAAATGAGTGAAGGTGGTCAAAAGTTATGAACTTACAATTATAAAAAAGACAAGTTCTGGGGATATAATGTACAGCATGATGACTATAGTTAACAATATTGTATTGTATATTTGAAGAATGCTTAGAGAGTAAATCTTAAAAAGTTTTTATCACAAGAAAAAGAAATTGTAACTATATGAGGTGAAGGATGTTGACTAAACCTATTGTGGTGATCATTTTGCAGTACATACATATATCAAATCATTATATTGTGCACCTTTAATTAATACAGTGTTCTCAATAAAACTGGAGGGGTAGAATGCAACTTGGAAATTCTTCCAAATTCAACTTGGAGAGTGTCTTCAATATAATTTTTTTTTTTCGCCTTTCGGTATGTGGGTAGCTCCCTGACTGGGAATCGAACCCAGGCCGCAGCGCTGACAATGCCAACGCCAAAGCCTTAAGCCACTACACCATCAGGGAACTCCCTTGGAGAGTGTCTTCAATATAATTTACAGTCGTCAAGTTCACTGTATGAACCTTTCACAATTTATTAAACCAGCTCATATAAATGGGCATTTGTGTTGTTTCCAATCTTGTAATATTCAAAACACAAAAGCACTCCATACCATGTAATAGGATAAATTCCCAGAGATGGGATTCTATGTTAAGCAATCCATGTATTAATAATTATATATAGCCAAATTGCCTTCCAAAGGGTTATACAGTTATATCTTCACCAGCAATGTACAAAAATGCCTGTTTCCCCAGAGCTTTACAGAGTTTTATCAAACTTGGATTTTTGCTAATTTCATAGGTAAAAAAAATCTCTATATAGTTTTGATTTATATTTCCTTTGCGAAGTGTCCATTCACTTCTTTGAATAAACACTTCGTACTTTTCTTATGTTTCTATTAGGCTAATAATCTTTTTATAACTGGCTTATAGGGGCACATTATATATAGGGAGATTAGCCCTTTCTCTGTAATGTGAGTTGCGAAAACTTCTTTCCAGTGGTGTGTTAGTTAATGTTTAACAAGACTCTGGAGAAAATAAACCCTGGCTTATAGTATTTGCCGATTTCCATGATGTAAATATCCCACCACAGCCAAATTCAAGCTACAAACATGACATCACTAAATGTGGGGTTGGAAAGAGATATGCAGCAGAAGACCATTATATAATATCTCCACAATACAGAAAAACTAGATATAAGTAAACCTCAAAAAAAATGGGTGATAATAAAATGTAGTTAAACAATTAGAAAATGATGAATTTGGAGTAGTCATTATCTTTGTTTGTAACATACTTTTTTAAGTTTACATAGGGTAATTTTAAGTAATGGCTGTGTTTGACACATTCCTGAAAATTTAACCATCAGCTCCTGTGAGCTAGTGCAGGCCATCTCCAAAACATCACTGCTCGTTATTCTATTCATTTTTGCCTTTTTACTTTTTGCAAATGGTATTTTTCACCACATGAATGTTTGAGTTTTATGTAGTTTTATTTATTAGTCACATTCTTTATGAGTTCAGAATTTTGAATGACGATTAAGATCTTCCCCCCATTCCAAGTTTATAAAAGAATTCTCCTGTTTTCTTCTAATACTTTCATGGTTTCATTTTTACATTTAAATATTTAATCCATTTGGAGCATATCCTAGTGTATGGAGGGAGATGGGGCTCCTACTTTCATTATTTTTGCAGCAGCCTATCCAGTTATCCCACATCAGTTGTTGAATAGTCCATCTTTTCCCACCAATTTGTAAAGCCATCTTCATATGATGCAGTTTTCTTGATTTTAATGATCATGATATTTTTCATTATTTAAATAATAAGTTTCAATTATGATTGTAGTTTATAAATAGCTTCCCTGTGTCTGCTCATTTGGTTTTTTAACCTGTAGTAGTAGGTGTGGCACATTTTAATAGCTATATTTTTATGCCCAGCATACTTTCCCATCTTCTGCTTCCTGAATCCTTTAGGGAATTCTCCCTCTATGGACAGGCAGTCAGTTATGGTATGCTGGTCAAATCACAGGTTATACATATGACCTAAGCTGATCAATCAAAAAAAAAAAAAAATCCCATTCCACAGTGATTGGCTAGGGTTTAGACATCTGACCTGAGCAAGGCAAACTTCCCTGAGAATAATATTTGAATGGGATATTCTGTTGGAATCATTAAGCTGAGAGATAAGATTTTTAGATCCTCTTAACTGACATACATTAAAACTGTCTGAGGATAAAGCTAAGTAAAAACAAGCAGAGCTAAGAAATGGAGAGCTGAAAGTTCCGAAGGCGTCCCTTGGGTCTCCGGATCCTACCTTGCCCAAAAGCCAATACCCCTTAGACGTCTAAGAATGAAAGCCTCTAAATTCTCTGTTTTTCACATATCCTAGTTTAATATGCCTTCTTCTAATTTGCAATCAAAAGAGTTCTCTCTTCAACAGATATTAGAATTCCCACATTACAAAAGAAGAAACAGGCTGGGAGAATTTAAATGAAGTCACAGTGATAATGTGTTTCTTATTCTTAGTTCTTACTTTCTGATACCCATACTTCCGGCATTGGCAGAGCCCCACTTGTATACTGTATCTCAAAGAAAATGATCTGATTATGACTAGGAAGAAAGGTCATATAAAGGTATGGAGACTGCTTATTATCCTCTAAAATAGTTCAGATCTTGAATTAGAAGATTTGTTCTATTCTGGCTCATCAGCCTTTTTTTTTTTTTTTCCTGTAGCACGTGAAAATCTCTCTGACCTGACTTCTCAATGGTCAAGGTCATAGGTTTATCTCTGGTGTCTAACTGGAAAGGTGTAAAAGGTCATTTTTCAATGATGCCACACCCAAATCAACCCCAGAGCTCCTTTTCATACTGGGAGGAGAAATTTGGTTTTCTACAGCCCTTTTATAATTTGGAATTTCTTCATATTATCTGGAGAATACCTGGAAAATAGAAAACCATTTTGAGTTGGAAACAGGTGCTCTAAAAATTCTCTTTCCTATGGAACAGCTAGCACTTAGAGCTTCACAATTAGAAAATTTTCTTTTAGCTCGAAATACAGACTTCTGTGAAAATGGAAATAGTGCCTGGGAGGGTTTACATTCAAGTCTTATTGACCATGTGCAGGTTATTGTGAATTCATTTAGCAGATTATTTCCTTGGAGCATATTTTCATTGAGGGACTAGGAGGCAAAGGAGGATAAGTAGCCAGAGAAGAAAATAGGAGAGGCAGAGAGTATATTGTTTAATTAGTGGGGCAGAAATGGAGAGATAAAACACAATTACTCAAAGCTTACCTTTCCAAGTCACTTCTAAGATACAGCTGTGAACCCCAGACCGGGTTGGGACAAGTTGATATGACAGCTACCATTAGGAATGAATTGAATTACAGATTCTCTGAGCCCTGAGGGAGGCTTTAATTTAGTGCCAGAACTAGCCATCACATTCTGTTCACATATTCTTCTACTGGGTCATTTTTGGCACTACGCAAGACCCTTCATGAGCCGAAATTAATTTGCATCCAGAAATCAGACCCAACCATTCATCGCATGCAACTGCAGCTGTCTCATACTGTCAGCAAGTATCAGCTCCCCAAGCAATTTACTACCTGGACAGAACTAATTTCATAAGTTTATCTGTTCTCCACTGTCATTCAATATCCTTGTGGATTCTTCATCTGTAAAAGTTTAATTCCCCAAAGAAGTTCCTATCCCAGGCCTCTTTGCAGTGGCTAAGGGTGTCATTGTTCCCACCATTTTTTTGTGACTGTACACACACATTTAGGTTACATGCCGAGTCCTCCAATGCCCTTTGGTGAAAATCCAAATGAAGGCAAAACTGTTGAAGAAGACATTAGAAAATAGCAGATTAGGAAGCTCTAAGCTTTCATTCCCCAACAAAAGCTTTTTTTTTTTTTCAATTACATTGACATATTAGTTTCAGGTACACAATATAGTGATTAAACATTTACATACTCATACCTTACAAAGTTATCACCCCAGTAAGTCTAATACCCATCTGACACCATACAAAATTATTATATTATTAACTATATTCCCTATGCTATACTTTACAACCCCCATGACTCTTATTGTAACTGGCAATTTACACTTCTTAATCTCTTTCACCCTTTTCACTCTCCAACCCTCTCTTTCACCCCCCGTCTGGTGAACATCAATTTTTTAATGTCTATTTCTTTAAGAGAGAGAGATTAAAATACTGACGTATAAAATCAGATGATATCTGGGACTTGCTATAAAATAATATGGAAAGGGGAAAATGAATAGGGGTATGGATGAGGCAACATTGGCCATTGGTTGGATTTGGGGGCTTAGGTGATAAGTACTTGCTTACATTTCTTTAAAACTTTTCTTTCTATTGTTTCTATGTTTGAAATTCTCCACAGTAAAATAAATAAATAAATAAAAGTTTTTTTAAAAGAAATTTGGAAAGTAAAATTGGCATAAGTTAATAATAAATTGAATATTTGGCAAGGATAAGTATGAGGGTAGTATCAAGGATGGTTTCTGATTTTTGTGTCTGGATCTAAAGTGATACTCTTCTGTGATTCAGAAAACAATAAGCAAGAACAATGTTTACAGAAGAAGGCCATCAATCTATTTTGGATCTGTTCAGTCTGAGGTATCTCCACGACAACTAATCAAAGTAGAAATAGTAGGCACTTAGATAGGCAGGTCTGGAGCTCGGCAGAGAGATCTGGATCAATGGTATATATTCAAGAACCAATAGCTCACAGAGTTTATATGAGCGAATGGGATTGCCTGGACATGGGTTCTGAAACTTGAGCATGGATCCAAATTACCTGGAAAATTCATTAAACACAAATCGCTGGGCCCCAACCCAGAGCTGCTGATTTAGTAAGTCTAAGCATGACTTAAGAATTTACATTTCCAAAAATTTGACAGGTGATGCTGATGCTGTAGGTCTGGAGACCACATTTTGAGAACCACTGGCCTAGGAAGGTAGTATAAACACTAGTTCCCAACTTTGGATGCACAGTGAGAAGAATGTTAGGAAGACAAGGAAGAGAGAACTTTGAGTTGGAGGGAGTGCTAAACAAGATCAAATGCTGCTCAAAAGTTCAGTAGGATGAGGGTGAAAAATGTCTTTTTGGATCAGCAACATAGAAATAATTGGTGACTTTAAGGAGATAAATTTTGGTGGAGTAAAAGGAAAGTCAAGTTAGAGGGGTTAAAAAGTAAAAAAGAAGGTGCAAAAACAAGCGGTGAGTGCAAACAATAGTTTTAATAAATTTGGCTGTGAATCCAGTGAAGGGGAAGAAAAATAGCATTGTGGTTAGAAGAGAGGTGGGGCTGAGAGCAGACATAAGCAGTAAGATCAAATCACTGAGATCAAACCACTGCCCTCCGCTTTGAATTAAAAAGAAAAAGTAAACCACCAATCCCTCTTCTGAAGATGAGTTGTGTTTCAGTAGTTTCATCTTTAATACCTAAAGACTTTAAAAATCAAAAGGATGGCCTTTAATCTTGGAGAGTCTGGCATTTTGCAGAGGAATGGGTAGGTTTTTTGAAACACAAACTGCTTCCCTGACATCACATCTTGGGAAGCTGCCATTCTACTAGCTGATAAAATTGGTTTTCACCTTCATTTATTTCACCATTGACTCTTCTATCCATTAAACATTCTTCAAACCCCTATTCTGTGCTAGACATTTGTGCTGGCTCTGGGATTACAGTATGAATAACAAGAGTCATTAGAATTACAATGGTAATTAAAAGAGTGGAGAGAACTGCAGGGAGCTCACAGATATATACCATCAGATTTAATGCAATCTGGGGAGAAGGGCAAAGTGGCATTGAATGAGTGGTGTGGTCAAGAAGAGATCTGAATTCCATTTATAGGAAATGCCCAGAAGTGGCAAATCTGTAGAGAAAGAAAAAGTAGATAGATTAGTGGTTGCCTAGAGCTGAAGATTTGGGGGTGGGGGTGGGGGGCAAATGGGAGTGACTGCTAATGGGTACAAGTTTCTTTTTGAGGTGATGAGAATGTTAAAAAATTTAATCGTGGTCATGGCTGCACAAGTCTGAGTATACTAAAAACCACTGAATTGTACACTTTAAAAGGGTGAATTCTATGTGAATTATATCTAAATAAATTTGAGATACAATTGAGAGGAGTTAGCTAAGGAATAAAGTATTTTTTCACAAGTGTATGCATTGGAAGAAAGAGTGTGGCATTTTAGGTGCGAAAAAGAAATTCTATAACTGGCATGTTCCTTGAAAGAGTATGAGAGATGAAGCTGAAGATATGGAAAGAGCCCAGATTGCATAGTGTTGTAAAAGCCATGCTAAAGATTTGGAATTTTATCCTAAGAACAATAGGAAGCCATTGTTGTGTGATTTGGCTACGCATTATAACTCTGGCTACCATGTAGAGAAGGGAGGATACATTTGAGAAACCAGGTAAGTGATATTTCAATTCTCCAGGCACAAGCCATTGATGTCTGGGATTAGGGTGGTGGCAATGAATGGACAAATTCAGCAGGACTTGTTGATGGGTTGGAATTGAGATGTAGTTGAATGAAGTAATAAAGTTGAATTGCTCAACTGGGTGGATGGTGAAATGTGAATACTACAAGAGGTGCAAGTTTCAGGGTGGGGGAGCAAGATTAAATTTATTTTTTTTTTTAATACCAGTAGTTGGGATGATCAAATGAAGGAGCAGGGATGTTTTGTGCAGTAATGAGCTCTCCTCCACTGGAATTATTCAAGTCAGACTAGATAGAGATCTTTCTGTTGAGTAGAAAGCATTCTTGCTCTAAAATAAATTGCAGACTAAATAACAAAATTCCAATTAAGCTCTAATAGTCTAACACAAGAAAGTGCCCCCTGCCTTTTTGTGCCAGAATTTAGTCCCCCAAACAGCTCATGGCTGCAATAAAACCCTGTTGCCTGTAATTTGAATTCCTCAGAATCATCTATACCAGGTTAATAATTAAAGGTTCCTCATACTATCTACATTGGTTTGTTTCACCTGTGTGCAGGATTTCAGTTTCATAAAAGCCTCCTAGTAGTATTATTTAACCTAGTGTCAAAGAAAGGTGTAAGTATTCCATTAATCCAAAATCAAGTCTCTACAAGCCCAGGAAGAAAAAGGTAGGAGGCCGCAGGAGCCATAGAAACTGACCCTGCCCAAAGTCAAAACAGAGAGGAGGGGTCTTACACAGTTAATCTTCGTATTCTGCCACACATCTGCTCCAAGTATCTGGCACTGTGTTTCTCAGGGCCCAACAACCATTTTTTGATTCTCCAAATCTGGAGGGAGATGGGATGATAAAATTTTTAAATGTAACATTAAAAAATAGAAAAGCACAAAAGGGAGGGAACAGGAGAGAAGAGAACAATCTAAAAAGGCCATTTTTTTTGTACATCAGCACTGCTTGTCTTGCCATGAAAGAAATCTGCCACCTTATTCCCCTGAGAAATAGTGAAAACTTGCCGAATGGTCTTTTATTGACTGTCCTATTAAATGCTTTGGGGAAGGTAGAGGGAATTTATTTGACTACCATTCAAGAAAACCACAGGCTGAAAATGGAGTCACTGAGTGAAAGCCCAAGACCCCAAATCTAGATTCGACACCTGACCTAACTGCAGATTCAATCCCCTCCAGGAATCTAATCTTAGTCTGTCAATCTGGAATTTTTCTCCTTGGTACCAATGAGGTCATCTGTCACCTGCGCTCATTCCATCCCCCAAAAGGAAGTCAGAGAAAATCCTGCCTTTCCCTAAAGGAAGGTAAGGAGACTTGAGACAATCCTTTCTTTTCTTTTGTTAATAACTTTCTTGTTCTGCCCAGTTTCTGTCTATAGAAGCCTTCGATATTGTATGGGAAGCTTGCTGAAGGAGATGCTGCCCGATTCTTGAAGTGTTCCGTAAGGCCAATTAGATCTTCAGATTTACTTGATTGAATATTTGTTGTTTAACACTACTTTGTTCCCACCCTGATTCATTTCCAGTTTTTCCCTTATACATACACTCTAACACACACCCCACCTAAAGCTCCTGTCCCTTCAAGACCCTTGCTCTTCTGGGATCAGCATTCCACCTTTTTCTGACCCTTCTTCAAATTTTCAGCACAAAACTTGGTTGGCCTAATTCACATTTCTGAAATGGGAATAATAAAAAAGATTGTGGGAAAAATAGCAAAACCTATGTATTACAGTTGCTGTGAGGAATAAATATTATATATTCTTGAAAATTTGTTGGAAACTGCAAAGGCCTATAAAATCAGACATTTTAATTGAATTAGGGTACTAGAGTACTTGGGTGCTTGTGTCTCAGGGAGGCGATTAATGTAAGATATTGCCAGGAAGAAAAATCCACTATACTTCAAGTGGAAGTCAACTCACCTTGCCCAAGGCCCTGGGGAAAGAAGTCTTTCGATTTAAAAGCTGGAGGCTTGGGAAAACAAAGTATGCAAATACAGAAGCACCGGAGGCGCGCTCTGAGCCTGGAGGCCTCCGCCCAACTCTACCTCCAGGCACCCAGCAGGTGGGCTTCACCTGGGGGCGCTTCCCCCTGCTGGGGAGAGCACCCTTCTCTACCAACTGGTCTTGGTCCGGAGCGCGTATCTACCAGGCCTGGGGAAGCTAAGACTTAGGGTCCTGGGAGTTTTAAACAGTACAAGATTTTACAATTGACCAAGAACTCTAAAACGCCCCCAGGCGTACAGGCCACTTCCGGGTGCCCCGCACACTCCCTTCTCTTAAAAGTCAGGTAAGTGATGGTGTAATAAAATGAAGTTCAAGGTTATTAAGGAATAGGTATAGTGTTTGCAGCACCTCTAGGTGATCCGTGTTGGGGGATGAGACAGGCTTGGGTATCGATTTCGCCAGTCATTTTCAGAATCGCACGTCTCGCCAGGTGGCCCAGGGAAATGCGAAAGCAATCTTAGGGCACGGAAGGGATGCCAGGGGGTGCTAAGGCGGTACGGAATCGCTGATACCCGGCCAGGGGTCAACTGCAAGGGAAGCCGAACCTTCACCTGTCTGGGGGGCCACTTCTTCGAAGGCCTCAGTTCCCAAGTGTTAAGTATGGGCAGATTACCTGGTAACCGCCCTCACGGAGAGAAAGGAGCTGGGGTGTACGGATTTCAGTCTCGCTACAGAAACCACTCAAGAAAAGACAAGAGTTTCTTTCGCTTTTAGTTCAAGAAAAAAAAAACTGCAAGCGTGAACCATGCCCAGAAATGCTTCCGTCAGTGCAAGGGGGAAGCGGGCTGAGGGGACAGTTAGAGGAAGGACGAGTTGAGCAGTGCTTACACAGCATATGAATGTAAATGTGAACGAGTGCACATACGCAAAGATGCAGTGTCGAAACACAAGGGTGTGTAAGCAGACGGAATCACTCACAGTTCCAAGTCCTGACTAACGCGAACAGCCTCTTCTGCGCTTGCGCAGTAACTGCGTTCCCCCGCCCTCGAGCTCCCTCCGTCCCGCCCACTTCCCCTCCCTTTCCCGCCCCCCCTAGCCCGGCCGCCTGCGCAGAGCATTGTGGGACACAAACAAAGTGCCCCCAAACAGGCTGGAGTGAGCGGAGCGGCAACGGCGGCGGCGCCGGCCCGCACGCGCGCGGCGGCGGCTCCCTCCCAACCTCCCCCTCCCCTCCCCTCACTCCCCTTCCCCTTCCCCACCCCGCCCCGCCGGGTAAACGCGAGCCGTCGCCGCGCTCCCTTAACCGCCGTCTGCCTTCGGCCAACCGCCCCCAACGGCCGTCCCTTCGCCCCTCCCCTCCAGCTCCTCTGAGCGCCGCGGGCGCTTTCCTCCCGCCGCTTCACACTCCCACCTCGCGGGCACGCTGCTGCTGCTGTGTGCCGCCATGCCCCAGCCACGGGCTGTCCACAGGCCTAGGCGCGGCGGCCCGAGATAGGGTCCCCTCAGCCTCCCGGGGGAGGAGAGAGGCAGCGAGCTGCGCGCTCCGCCCCCTCCCCCCGGGCTGTCGCTGCCGCCGCCGCCACCTCGCCGCCTCAGCCTGGCGGGGCGGAGGAGGAGGAGCACCAGGCCTCCGGGCCCCGGCACCGCCGCCCTCAGGTAATGGGAAGGGGAGGAGAGGGCGATTGGGCCGCCTGGCCCGTGCGGGAGCAATGGCCAGCCGCTGCTCGCCGCGCGTGCCCTCGGGGTGCGCCCGCGCGGGGATTGACACTGCGCGTCCATCTGGACGCTGGACGGAAAGGAAAGCCTGGTTTGAACACCCCCATCCGTTCCGGGAGACACCCCACGAAGTCCCCTCAATGGCATTTAATCCTTCGGGGAGGAGACTGGTCTTGGGCCTCACAGGTCAGGAGAAATTATCCGGATCTTCCAGGGGACTGCCGGTCGTTTGCACGCCCATTTGCCCAACACCCTAACCCAAAGAAGGCGGAGGTGTGAGCTCCTCTCACCTGGTTGTTTTTCCCCTCTGCTTCCCTGCTGCTTTTTCTCTGGTACTGGATGGAAAAGCACGGCACTTCTTAAAAAAAGAAAAAATTACAGTCACCCCCTTTTCTTCCCTACCTGAGGATCGCTCCCCATCTAGTCTTTCTGCTGGCCTAACCAGAAAAAGAGGTTACCTGAAGTGAGGTGACAAGTACGTTACAACTGAGGAAGGGAAATTACATCCTTGCTAAGTTATATGAATCTTTTAACCAGAATTTAAAATCAAGCCCAACAATTGAGTACTTTATTGGAACTTAGAAAAATGAAGACAAAACATTAAAAAAAATTTTCAGCATACAGGTAGATCGGTTGCGGTCGGAAAAAATTATCTTTGACTTCCACTTATGCCTTACTGTTTTATTCAGATGTAAGCTAATACCAAAGGCAACTTCACCGTTGGGTAGATGGCAAATAGTTTGGAAAGGTAGAGATTTTTATGGTTCATTTTGCCTAGCATTTCAGTTGGGATTATTGGGGGTTTTTTACGTTTCAAGGTTTTATTATAAAGGATGCAACTAAGGAACAGCCAAATGGAAGAGATGCAGAGGGTGAGGGGGGCGCAGAGCTTAGCTTCCATGTCCTCTTCTGGGGGACACCTTCTCAACACCTCCATGCATTGACCAACCAGGAAGCTCTCTCAATTTCTGGAATTACTGGGTTGAAAAAAGTGTGTCATTCTTCATTTCCCTCATTACTTCGCGTTGACTGCCAATGGATATTTAATTTTACCTAATTTTATCTTATGTATGTTCCTTATTATGGGATGTGAAAATAATGAAGGAAATGTTTTTCTCTATTGTAGGATGATTGCATTCATTAATTATGAAAACCAGATTTAACTTACTTTGTGCGACACTGGTAGGCATTTTACACACGTGATCTTATTTAATTCTTAGAACAACCTAATGATTTAGATAAGATGAGACAGAAACTTAAGTGATAGAAAAGTAACTTGCCTTGGACCACGCAACTAGTTGAGATTTTTACCTAGATACAATTCCAGTGTAGATGTATTCCGGACCTCTCAGAACAGGTACAGTTTTTAAATGTTTTATTATGAAAATTTTCAGACTTAACACAAGTTGAGAAAAAAATACAATGAATACTCACCCCACTACCGAGATTCACTGATTAACATTTTTGCCATATTATTTCCCCTCTCTTCCTTTCTGTATATGTCTCTTTGAGTAACCATTTGGAAGTTGCAAACATCACGACACTCCGATAGTTCAGCTGCATTTCCTAAAAATAAGCAGTTCTACTAACCCCAATTATCAGCATATGCAAATTTCCCCAGTATTCCAAAGTCTCTTTGGGAAAGCCCACCCACGCCCCAACTGTATTCAGTCAGAATTCATGCATTGCATTTGGTGATTATGCCTTTAGTCCCTTTTGAAAAAGAAGAGTACCCATCTTTTTTTCTGACACTTAATTGACGAAACTAGTTGTCTTACAGAATGCTTCTGCATTCTGGACTTGTCTGTTTCCCCATAGTATCCCCATAGTATCATTTAATTTATTCCTCTATCCCCCTGAATTTCCTGTTATTGGAAGTTAGGTTTAAAGAAGAGCTTAATTAGCTTAAAGTTAAACTTCTTTGGCAATATTACTTAATAGGTGCTATTACATACTTCATATTGCATTACATTTGAGGTACATAATGTCAGCTTGCCACACCATTAATAATGCTAATATGATCACTTGATTAAAGTGGTATCTACCAGATGTACTTTAAAAGGTGTGCTTTACCTGTTTGTGATTTGTATGTAATCTTGGGGTAGTACTTTAACACCAAGCAAATACCTGTTTCTGACTACTTTTTTCCTTAGTGATTTTTAGCACCCATAGATGACTCTATATCAGTTATTTTACTGGAGATTTCTGTAAGATTTTTCTTCATTAACTAAGGGTGAACTAGAAATTCAGAGCAAATGTTTAATCTCTTCTCTTTAATTACCAATATTCAGAGTAAAGAACTGGGGAAATAGTCACTCCCAATGGTGGCAAATGAGATTTTTTTTTTCTTGTTTATGGGGACACATTATGGGATCATGAGTTTTAATTTATTTCTTTTTTAAATAACCACTACAGTCATTTTTTTTTTAATGATGAAATTGTCCCTAATGTAAACGGACAGTAAAGACCCCTTTCAAACTGGCTCCCATGTCTTTTTGACACTTCTCACCATTTAGTCTTGGATTGCCTTTTGGCACAAATTATCACAGGCTTGCCTTGTTACTGTTTTTATTCTAGTTCTGGATTGGACTGTTTAAGGATTGTTGGCTCTTTTTAGTGAGAAATGGTATGTAGAAACTAAGTTTTGGGTGTTTGGCACATTCATTGCTGTTGGAGTGTTACTACTTTGGGGCTCTTTCAGAGGAATGAATTAAAATTGGATTTTTATTTGTTTGCTTAATCATAAGTTCATAGTGATATATCCAATTCTAATTTAACATAGGAGACTGTTCCTTAACTTCTTTGATTGTCTGTCTTAGATGGAAATCTTGGTGCCTAATAAAATTAACATATCTGTTTTATCCTACTGTGTATATAAAAACATTTCAAAATTATCATACCAGTATTACTATCAGTAAACTGGTGAGTAAAGTTTAATATTTTTTTTGCAGTTTTGTCCTTAGAATATATTATATGAAGGATATATGATCAGGGTATTTACTGTGTTCAGAAGTCACTTGAAATACTTTCTCTGGTTATGCTACCAATTTGATGTGGTTCATTGGTTTCATTTTTTATTTTAGGATTTTCTTTTTTAATTTTATTTTTGAATATGTAAAATGCTGTACATGGTTCAGAAGTCAAAATAATGTTTTAAAAGTATGCTTAAAGAAGCCTCACCCAAATTAGTTTATAAGATGAAGTATTCTTTACCTTTGCCATACCTTTTAATAGTTAATATATTCTCTTATATCTTAACTGCAGAAAGATTACCACTAGTATCTTAACTGTGGAAGGATTACCAGTAGACAAAGTATATTGAAGCAATGTAGGAGTACTATTTTTAAATTTTGAAATTAGATTTTGATTTCTCTGGCTAAGAGAAAGCTCTAAGACTAATCATTAGAGGTGAGTAGACAAGTAAATTTCAGGCTTGCTTTTGCAAGTTTTTCTTGCAAATCATTTCTTTAAAGAGGCATGTAGTTAGAAGTTTTATGAATTCATCTACTTGTATGCTATACAACAAAACTGACATACATATGCTAACTGTAATTATAGAAGCCATTTGAACATAGTGAAGACAGCACCTTTTGTTTGGATTGGGCAAAATTTAATAGATTTGTACTGATGTCTTCAAAAGAGCATTTAAGAGGAAGCAGAGATTGTTAAAGCAGACAGAGCACAATTAGGGAATTTATCAGCTGCTTATCACCCAGATGCTGAAAAGCAAAGGTGTGTTTTTATGTGTACACCACCACTACTGTGGGCATCTATTTTCTTTAGGGAGTGGAATGGTAACACGTGCTTTGGACTCATTCACCCTCATTCTATCTTTAATCTCAGTAAAATAGACTGCCCAAGATTTTAGAACACATACGGTGATGGAAAAAAGGCCACAAACAATAGTATAGGTATGTTTAACCACATAGCAGTTAGAGCCTAATGTGGTAGGTTCAGTAGACTACTACATCGATGATGTTAGTACTAACTTTTGTTGAACTCTTTCAGAAAGCCAGCAGTGTACTTAACATTTTATACATCATCTTATTTAAATCTCACATTAGCCTATTGATATTGGTAATAGTCTCTTACTTAGGAAGTAAGGAGCATGCTCAATATCCAGTTTTCAAACTCATATTTGTCTTCAGTTAGCACTTACTACTTTGCTACAGCTGACAACTAAATATAAAACGTCTTAACATTAAATATATTTTCATTCACTATGAATTAAAGGAACTATGATTTTTGTCCTATAGCAACACTGAAGTTTGCTTGCCAAAAGCCCCATGTCCTTATCATGTCACTTACACATCCTTAGTAGTATATCAGACCGTGCTTCAAAAACTGCATTTAGATGCCATTTTAATGGGCATTTAAAAAGTAGTTAGAGCATCAAAAATCAGGATGTATTGATTGACGGATAGATACATGATAAAACAAGTATAATAGAATGTTAATGGTAGAATCTAGGTCTATTCAGGCATTAATCTGTAAAATTCTTTATATTTGCTGTATCTGAACATTTTCATGATAAAATGTTGGAGTGACTAAAAATATGTTCTTATTACCAAACATTATTGACAGTTGCATAAAAATCAAGAACATGCTGTATCCTCTATGTTTACAATGGTCATCTTAAGTAAGTCTTCCTGGCCTTGTAAAGATAAAAAAACTACTTTGTCGCTGAAAATGGTCAAACATCAAAGACTGTTGTAACAGGGTTTCCTTTGTTAGTTAGGGGTCTCCTAATTAATTAGGTTCCTTCCAACTATAATTTTTAAATATCTTTATAAACATTACATGTATTAAATATATATGTATGTTTTCCCCTATTATTTTCTGGTATTTTATAGACTGCTACTGAGCATGTTTTATATGTTTTATGGTCTGTTTTTACTTTAAATGGCACTATATTCATTACTGAAACAAATAGTTTTTCATGTACCTCAGAATGATTGCTTGAAATTTATCTCCTGTTAAGCTGAAAACCATATTAGTTTGTTTTGTTGTTGTTGTTGTTGTTTATATGGGGTCAAGCACAAATAATGCCCCTTATTTATGAGCTGGTAATCTATACCACATCTTTTATTACAAAGTCATAAGCATGTAATTCTATAACAAAAAAAAAATATTTTAACTACTTTAAAAATGGTGTTACTTCTGCTGAACCCCTTTTGAGAATTACTTTTGCCCACTTTAGGCAATGAGCTGGAAATCTCTAGATTCTAAGTCACAAGATCTAAAACGAGGATTGTATATGTACTTTTAAAAACATAAAGATACATTAGACTTATATTACACTCCTACTTGAAGGGCACATCAAAAATCAGGATGTATTGATGGATAGATACATGATAAAAATGTAATGTAATACATCGAATATTACATTAATTTCCTCACTAACATTATTATTAGTGCCAAGGGTGACCTTAGCACATTTTTACATATCTGATCTTAGAGTAAATGACTGACTTGTATTATCATCGTTATTTCACATTGATAATTCTATCTTATGGGTGAAAATTGGTGAATGAAACTTATTAATGTCTCACTATTCTTGGAGAACATCTTCCTTGTTTCCACATTGAGTGTTCTTTCATTTTAATAATTTTCTTATATAGCTTTTTAAAAAACCTCAAAAATTACAAGTGTTTGATACCGATTGGTTTGCCATTTCAATTTCTATATTACTGTCCTTCTGCAGGTATTAATGGTATATTTTTTTATCTTGACTTGATTTGCTATTTATTTGGTTTTGATAGTTTTTTATGCATTCAGCATAGCTACAAATGTCTTAGGGTAGCATATAACCAAGACTGAATCTCTGAATCAGGATTTTGTGAAACCTTCTACCCTCTGGCTTCTGAAGCAACATTAGATAATTCCATTTTAAAATGATTTTTTCTTTCTTCTTTTCTAAACCTGCTTAATATCCTATCCTAGCCCACTCTTGGCAAGCAAGCATCTTCATTACTACCCTCTATTAAATACTTTATTTATGTTCTTTGATAAAATTAGGAAAATCTTTGGTCCAAACAAAGAAAATGAAATGTAAGAGTTTTTAGAAACTCAGACATACTTGGCCTTCCTTCTTTTTCATTTTTCTCTTATTGGTGTTTACTAGTGTGTGTATATGTGTTTTCTTTCCCTTCTACCTTTTTCTCCTTTTTACATGTTGACTCTCTGGGTTTTACTTTTTCCTTGACTCTGCTTTTCTTCCTTTCTTCTCTGAATCTTCCAACACTGTTCATTTCCTTTTTGAGGTATCCCATTACAGTATGAGACAGTTTCTTTTATCTTTGGTGCCTTTTTCATGCAGTATAAAACTATACAAATTATACTTTTATGAGAATTATATCTGTTTGCAGGAATCGTTGCCTCTCTGTTTTTGTGGCCCACCTGGTATTGTTTCTTCCTCATTTCTTCCTGTTTTCATCAATAGGTTTACTTAGCTTTACTTTGAGAGGCAGTACAGCATAATCTTAAGAGCACAAACTGAGCAACCACTTTGGTTCATCTTGATTCTGATACTTATTAATTGTGTGACCTTGGGTTCCTCCTTACCTTCTCTGTGCTTCATTTTCCTTACTGATACAATAAATTACCAAGTAATATCTTTCTCAAAAAAGTTGTGTGTGAAAATTAAATTATTTAATATATAAAAAGTACTTGTAAAAAATGCCTGGTACATATCCAGTACTATGCAAGTATTAATTAATGATTACTGTAATTACTTTTTTAGAAACTGATTCAAAGCCATTGATAATTTTTTATAAGTTTATTGAGATATAACTCAGAAGCAATAGATTATTGCCACTACAATTTGTGATCTCTAGTTTCAGTTGGGTCTTCAGTTCCTCCTTGCCATAGTGTCCTTCTTTTTCTTTTCTCCGCACATAGTTCTCATGTTTCATTTTCCTCAAACTTCTACTTTATCTCCTTTCTTTTCAACAGTCTACCTCTACCTGTAACTTCAAAGAGAAAAACGCCAAAGCTGTCAGAAAAGAACTTGTACTGCTTCTTACCAACCATCTATAAATTTAACTAACGACACCCTTCGTTTACTCTTCTTTTCCTATAACTTGGTCTCCTGTTTAAGGCTAATTCTTTCACTAATGCACTGAATCCAACTCCTTTATGTTTATCCAGAAACCTTATGCTGTTATCCCTGTTGTTAGTATCTTTAACTTTTCTTTCTTCTCTGCTTCTTTTTCCAACAACAATCAAAGCATTATATAGTTTACCACAATAAAAAAAAAAAAATTTGGAGTCAAATAATATGGTGATGGAAAGAGAATTGACTCTGGGTAGTGAACACATAATGTACCACATAGGCGATGCACTGTAGAATTGTACACCTGGAACCCAAGTAATTTTTAATAGCCAGTGTCACCCCAATACGTTCAGCAATAAATAATAAAAAAACCCCATTTTGGGAAAAAAAATTGTTTAGTTTTTTCCCATTGTATAAAATTAACAGTATCCTCCTTTGAGCCCTTACTTCCCTCCAGCTAACTAACCCCTTCATCTATCTTTAGAACCAAAATTCTTAAGATTGAATTGTCTATACCCACAATTTTCACTTCCTCATTTCTGTATACTCTATCTTTGTCTATTGCAGTCTAGCATCTAACTCTGCTATGTCTTCTTTACGTGCTTTTATAAGGTCATCAGTGACTCCTTGTGGGTAAATTGAATAGACTTTGGTCGGTATCTTATTTGACCTTTCAGCAGCATTTGACACTGTCAACCACTCCTTAAAATACTCTACACTTTTGGTGTTTGAAACATTCTACTATCCTGTAGAATGTGTCTCTTTACCCAGGTTATTCTTTGCTGTCCCACCCCTTTCTTTTTCCCCTCTTTTTTTCCTTGATCAGTCTAGCTACAGATTTATCAATTTTGCTTATCTCTTCAGAGAACTAAGTTTTGGCTTTAATTTTTTTCTATGACTTGTCTATTTTCTATTTCATTTACATTTGTACTTCATTTCCTTCTGTTTATTTTGAGTTTGTCTTGCACTTTTTTTAGCTTGTTAAGATGGAAGACTAGGCCATTCATTTTTATTTTTTTAATTGTAGTGAAAAACTTACACATTAAAAGTGTACCACCTTAACCATTTAAAAGTGTACAGTTCAGTGGCATAAAGTACATTCACTTTGTTAGGTAACCATCACCATCCATCTCCAGAACTCTTTTCATCTTGCAAAATTGTAACTGTACCCATTAAACAATAACTCCTCATTCCTCTCTTCCCCAAAGTCCTGACAATCCCACTTCTCCTTTTCTGTCTCTATGAATTTTACTACTCTAGAGAACTCATCATTGGAATTAGAAAATTTTCGTCTTTATGTAACTGGCTTATTTCACTTAGCAGTATGTTCTCAAGATTCATCCATAGCAAGCATATATCAGAATTTACTTCCTTTTAAGACTAAATAATATTCTATGGTATGTACAGGGGCTGCCTAGAAAGTATCCAGCCATATAATATGAAAAATAGAGGCATTTGTGGCTGGATTTTTGTGGACGCCCTTGTATATACCATATTTTATTTATCCCTTTATCTGTCAATGGCTATTGTGAATAATGCTCCTCTGAACATTTGTGTATAGATAGACGTTCGTGTGCTGACTTTTCAGTTCTTTAGGATATGTACACAGAAATTGAATTGCTGGATCATATGGTAGGTAATTCTATTTTTAATTTTGTGAGGAACCAGTGTACTATTTTCCATAGTATCTACACTTAAATTCCCATCAGTAGTGCTCAGGGGTTTCATTTATCCACATCCTTGCTAACACTTGGTATTCTGGTTTTTGGTTTTTTTGCTTTTTTTTTTTTTTTTTTTTAATAGTGAGGCAGTAGGATGTGTTGTGGTAAGCCATTGATTTTTAGATCTTATTTTCATACACACACACACACACACACACACACACACACTTAAAACTGTGATTTTTATTCTAACCACTGCTTTAGCTGTATTCCACAAATGTTGATAATGTTGTATTTTCGATATGACTCAGTTAAAAATGCTTTCCATATCCCTTGTTGATTCTTTCATCAAGCTATGGATTATTTAGAAGTGTATTTTATTTCAAATATTTGACATTTTCTTGATAACTCATCATTTTCTAATTCTTTTGTTGTAAGAAAACATACTCTGTATTCCTTCATTCCTTTAAAATTTATTAGGATTTGTCTTAATGACCCAGCATATAGTCTGTCTTGGTGAACATACTATGTTGCACTTGAAAAGGAATGTGCATTCTGCATTATAAATGTTAATATCAATTAGGTCAAGGTGGTTGGTGGTATTATTCAGATCTTTAATGTCTTAACAAATTTTTTTTTCTTTTGCCCAGTTCTATCATTTATTGAAAGGAGTATTAAAATTTCTAACTATTATTTTGGATTGACTTTCTCCTTAATTCTGTCAATGTTTCTTGTATTTTGAAGCTTCGTTATTATTAGGTGCATGCACATTTTTTATTATTGTACACCTCTGTATCTCTGGTATTATTTTTTGTCTTGAAGTCTGTTTTATCTGATATTTACAATAGCCAACTCCAGCCTTTTTATACCTATATTTTGCATGGTGTATCTTCTAACATGCTTAACTGTGTCTTTTTATTTAAAATAGGTTTCTTATAAAGAGCATATACCTGGGCTTGCTTTTTTAATGTCAGTCTCTGCCTTTTAGTTGAACTGTTTAATCCATTAAAATTTAATGTTAAATTTGAAAACAGACATGTATTAGTTTTTTCGGGCTGCTATGACAAAGTACCACAAACTGGATGGCTTAAAGAGAAATTGCTTGTGTCATCATCTGGAGGGTAGGAGTCTGAAATCAGGATGTTGGCCTGATTGGTTCCTCATGAGGGAAGGAACCTTATAAGGGAGGGATATGCTCTAGGTCTCATTACTTCTTGGAGTGCCTTGACTTTGTAGCAGCATAACTCCAGTCTTTACATGGTGTTCTCCCTGTGTGCAACTCTGTCTTCAAATTTCCCCTTTATATAAGGACATCCTAATTACCTCAGTTTAACTTGATTACCTTAGTAATGAGCCTGTCTCCAAATAGGATAATCTTTTCAGGTACTGGGGAATTGACTAAAACTGACTTGCATTTGACTTGCTTACCTTAAGGATCAAAAGAGTGGATGATATGCCCTTTCTTCAAGTTTTCTTTCTAGTAATAATGATTTGCATTAATAGCTGATATCTCTTAAGTACTGTGGTTGAATTCTTTTAAGCAACATCATGATGGAATGGGAGAAGGGCCTGGGAATTTGAAATTTTTAGTCAGACTTCTGTTTAAATCCAGGTTTTATTATAAGACTATGGGCAAATTAATTTAACCATCTGTTTTCTCATTTATAACTGGATTTTAAAAATCTTTTTCCCAGAACTGTGAGTCCAGAGTGACACAAAGACACTTATTGTGAGTTACCTTTCCTTAATATAAAAATTAACTACCAGCATGACTCTATGGCTACCAGCAGTGGGAGGAAATTCTAGTTAAAACTACTGAGTTATTGTTTGACTCCAGGTAAATCTCAGTCTCTCTTTCTCAAAGTTCTAAACTAGAAAGGACAGCTTTATGTGCTAAAATAATTGAAATCTTTATTTGATTAAAAAATAAATAAAAGTTAAATGAATATAAATGTTTAACCACTCTGCCACATCTGAAACTAATGTAAAATAATATTGAATGACAGCTGTAATTGAAAAGTAAAAAGATTTAAAAATAAATTTGAATGACTTTTTTTTAAAATTCAGATACAGTAACCATTTGGAATTCTTTCTGAAAACTTAATATAACATTTAAGGAAGATCCTTGGGAAATAAATTCATTCTATTGTCAAATAAAGATTACATATACTTTTATTAGTGATTAGAATAAATAAAAAGCATGTTCTCAAATATGAGTACTTATGTGAATTCATTTTAAAAAGTGTGGTTCATGAAAAAATATAGATATTCTTGCTTAGATTGACAAGACTAACAAGTTTTCTTAGAACAAAATTTAAAATATGAGGTACTGTAATATTTGTAAAGAAAATAGTGGAAAAGATCTTATTTTAACAGTATCTTTCTGGAAAAGCAAGTAGTTGTCATGTTCACTGGTTCACTCATATAAATTTACTGTGTAATTTTAGAATGAAATTTTTACTTTTTGAGTTGGGCTCTTAAACCAACTATATTAACATGTTTTCATAAAACATATGCATGTTATATATGTTAAACTTTTTAAAATTTTTCATATATGTTGTCTCAAGTTTTATTGTGTTCATTATTTACTATTTTAGTTTTGTTTCCAAAAACAAACACTATAAACCACAAGCATTTATTCAACATTTTTTAAATGCCCTCTTTGTGTTAGTCAGTTACACACAGGCTCAACCTCTTCCCTCAGGTAGCATATGGATCTATAGGAAAACAAGATCTGTAAACAACTAATTGATCACCTATTGTACAAAAAATACTGAATAATAGAACAGTTACCTTTTTTGTTGCCATAAAGGGATGCTCAATTGAGAATCACTGCACTATAATAAGGAATGTTACTGCTTATTATAACACATATAAATGGTACAGAAACAGCAGTGATTAAGAACTTTTGCTGATGTGTCCACAGGAAGACCTCTACACGCGTTTATAGCACCGTTATTTATAATAGACCCAAACTGGAAATAACCCAAAAACCTGTCAACAGTTAAATGATAAACAGATTATTGTACACCCCCAAAATGGAATAGTACTCAGCAATATTAAGGAACAAAAATTCTTGAGTCTAACAACATGGATGAATCTCAAAAATAATTGCATCTAGTGAAATAAATCAGATTTAGTAAGGAAGTACATATTGTATGATTCCATGCTAGAAAATGGACCTAATCTAAAATAAAAGTGAATCAGTGGCTCCTGGGGAGGGACGGGAGGATGAGATTGCAAAGAGGCACAAAGAAATGTATAGGCGTCGTGGAAATGTTCCTGGTCTTGGTTGTGGTGATGATATGTGTGTCAAAACTGATCAGATTGTACAGTTTAACTGTGTGTAACTATGTGTGGTTTATTATACATCCATTAATATCTCAAACATGCTAATGATTTTTAAAGAACACAGGTATGATAGTTTCCAAAAATATATTGGAATTATCATTAGACAGGACATGCTCTGTGGTAAACCTAAATTGTTATTGTTACCGGAGAATGGGGCCCTTCTCGGTGTGGTGTGCAGGTTCTTCGTACTTCGAGCAAAGAATTGAACAAGGCACACACCAAAGTACAGAGGTGAAACAAAGAGGAAGTTTATTGAAAGGGAAAGTACGTCCTAAGGGGTAGGAGCTGCTCTAGCAGGGAAATGGCTCAAGAGCCCCTGATTAACGAGGCTTTGGTAGCTTATATTCTCTAGGTTGTAAGGGTTTACACCTATCTAGGCATGTGATCTTTTGAATGGCATCTTTGATGGACAGGAGGAATTTATGTAACCTTTTTAGACTGCACATGTGCCTTCCCACACTTTAATCTGTTATAATGATATTAATCAACTTCTGGGCATAAGTATGATATTATAATGATGGTATAATGAAGCTCAGGTGAAATGAAGGTCTCTGTAGTTTTTACTGTGCAGGCGTTAGGAGCTAGCTCTAACTGGTAGAGTATTCTGTAACTTTCTTTGTGTTGGTTAATTTTTCCTGTAATTTGGGCAATGACTATTCCAGCCAGGTGGGTCCCCTGGTAGGGGTCCAGAGGTGCTCTTATTCTATCTGCCTGCCTCACTTTTCTCTTGAGAGACATGATTCCCCATAAATCTCAAAGGGAAGTTGAGGGACAGGATGTATGTTCTGTACCTGCTTTCTTCTGAATGCAGCCGTTGTCCCTTACCTACTGGGGATTCATGGAGCTCTCACGCTCTCTGATCTAAAAGGGGAAGGGATTTCAAGGTCCACCTGGGAGACCCATTGACTTCTTCTGTCAGGATAGACTGGAAGCCTTGCTAGGGAATTATTTGTGTCTTACTAGCCCTAGAGGAGGAAAAATAGGTTCAGTTACTATTTTTCAAAGGATTTGCCCAAGAGGCAGGCCTCAAACTCACTGACATACGGTGGCTACATTATGGATTGAGCCTGCGACTTCCTCCTGTGGATTAACTGGTTCATCAGGTGATGTTGCCTGCCCAGAAACAGGATCGGGGACAGCTTGAAAGAGGCTGAAGTGCATATATCACAAGTTAACAGAATAATTGTTTAAAGCAAACCAAGAGGTAGAAAGAAGACATTCTGTAATTCAGGCTAGGAGTAATCTATTGTTTAAGGTTAGAGAATGGGAAAGATTGAGAAGATGATTAAGGCTAAGGACTAGGAGAAAGGCAACGCAGGGGAGCCAAGGAACTAAGAAAAGGGGACTAGAAGTTCCTGTAGTGCGGGGCTCCCCGCTTTGGCCCGTATCAGTATTATATCAAATGTGCCAGATCAGTAGTCAAGACAAAAATTACTAGAGGAGTTCAGTGGAGGGACAGGCAGCATAGGTTAATAATAAAATGAGGACATGATTTAAATAAAGTCAGAGTTCCTGAATTTTGAGCCCATTAGGCCACTTATTTTCTCTGATCTTTATGTTCCTTGATCTTTAAGAGTTTCCTCATCTATTTCATAAGGTTTTTAAAATCCAAAGAAAATATATTTAAAAACACAGTGTAATCTGAGAGGTGATATGCACATGGAAGGTATTGCTGACATGAGAGTGGAAGAAGAAAGTAGAGTAAGATTTGACTGTTTAGAGCAATAAGGAGGGGAGTTCCAAAAAAAGGACCAGAAGTGGGGAAGCTTAAATCTGTATGGTATATTCAGAGAATGAGTCAAAATCAATTTGACTGGAGCAAAGAATTCATATTGGAGAATAGGGAAGAAAAGGTAGCAGCCGAAAGCATCTGAAGGCATTAATAGAACTGAAGAGGATGAGATACATAGCAAGAAAGCTTAGCATCAGGATGTAAATTGCTGTTTACTAAACCCATGACCTTGGATAAGTCATTTATTCTCTGAATTTCAATTTCCTTATCAATATAATAGGATAATAGTCTGCCTTATCTCAAGGATTTTATATATTGAAATCAGTCAATATCAAATTTATACAAAAGTGCCCAAAAGAACACAGTGCTATTAAGAATTCAGTGTGATAACGAAGGCGTGAGATGATAAATGCTGGACTGAGATTATTGTACTTTAGAGGATATTTGAATAATGGAGGATTAGTTTAAGGCTGGTGACAACTAAAAGCAAGGAGACCAATTGGGGTGCTGTTTAAGTAGTATTAGGCAGTGGCTTTTGAATAATGGAGGATTAGTTTAAGGCTGGTGACAACTAAAAGCAAGGAGACCAATTGGGGTGCTGTTTAAGTAGTATTAGGCAGTGGCTAATAGAGAAAAGAAAGGATGGATCTGAGCAAGGTCTTAAGTGTCCAAGTCTGTGTTGGGAGGAAAAGGGGAAGATAGAAGTTGCATTAGTTTCCTGTGGCTATTGTAATAAATTATCACAAACTGGGTGGCTTAAAACAACAAATTTATTCTCTCACAGTTCTAAAGTTCAAAATCAGTATTACTGAGTAGAAATCAAGGTGTTGAGGGATACGCACTCCCTCCAAAAGCTCTAGGGGAAAATCCATTCCTGCCTCTCCCAGTTTCAAGATGGCTGCAGGCGTTCTATGCCTTGTGGCCACATCACTCTGATTTCTGCCCCGATCTTTATATCACTTCTAATATGTGTGTCACCTCTTCTCTGTGTCTGTTGGAGCCCACTTGGATAATCCAGGCTAATCTCCCTCTCTCAAAATACTTGATCCCACCTGCAAAGTTTTTGCCGTAAAAGTAACATTCACAAATTCCAGGGATTAAGACATGTACATATTTTGGGAGAGTGACCTTTTTTTAGTCTACCATACAAGTCAAAGATGACTATCAGGTTTTACACTTTTTGGAATGGTATCATCGGCCATAGAACTTTAAGAGGAAGAGTACATTTATGAGAAACGATGATGAATTCATTTGGACCTGCTGAAATTTGAATTGAGTGGCTTAAATACCAAAGACATTTATTATTTCGAACAAAAATAAAACAAGGAATCCTGGTGTGAGGCAACTTCAAGGTTGGTTATTCTGGTTATTCAACATTTCAGTGACATCATCAAGGACCCTAAGTGCTCAACTTTTTTCTTTGCCATACTTAAGCTAGCTCTCCTTAGGGTTCCCAGATGGTCCTCACAATTCTAGGTCTTAAATCCAGGGATGAAAACACCTCACTGGCTTGTGTTGTGTGCCTTGTGTTATCAGCAAGAAGACCTGACCCTAATCCCTGAAGCTCCCCAGCAGGCACTATTCCTTTGGCCACATAAACATTTAAAATATTTTGACTATCTTTTACCTAAATAGACCTATTATATCTACATTGCAAATTTGCTGAGGTAGGTACCCAGCCAAACCCTACCCACCCCCACACACACTGTACTCCATGGTGCCTAACCTTCTGGCTTCATAAAATATACTGACACTAACGATAGCTGATGAGCTAAAAAAGAAAAAAGGGGGGGGGGTCGCAAAAAAAAACTCATGTTTTCAGACTGTATTGGGCTGCATTCAAAGCTGTCCTGGGCCACAGGTTGGACATGCCTTCTGTACATACTCCTTTATGATTATCTTAAGTGATAAATGGATTTTACTACCCTTTGATGTACATACTTGAAGATAGGAAACCAGCTTTTTCTGGCCTGGGTCAGAAGTTTAAACAGCATCCCATTCACCTTGCTTAGCCTTCTAAGTTCTTATCTTAACATTAAGGTAGTGGTTTAGTGTGGTGTGGGGACACGCATGGGGATCCCCAAACCTTTCAGAGGGGCCACAAGGTCAAAACAGTTTCTTAACAGTATTAAGATATTATCTATCATTTTCATTCTTGTTCTTATGTTATTCAGTGGAGTTTTCCAGAGGCTACTTGAAATGTACTATCACAACAGACTCAACGCAGATGCAGATAAGGGAATTTAGCTGCTCTAATAAATCATACTTTAAGAGATTTGCAAAAGTCAGTGCCACTCTTTATGAGAAAATGTGGTTTTTTAAAAAAAAAAAATATGTGTTAACATATAATGGGCTTATTATTTTTAAATAAATTAGTTTTTACATACCTAAATTTTACTTTATAATATGGTAACTATTAGTAGATAGTTCACATAAACAAGGGGCCCTGAGACTGAAGAGTTTGAAATCTTGCCATCTATTGTTGATGCTACTCTAACTACATACTCAAAAGTTTTTACATTTCACCATTTTCCCTAGTTACTTGCTGTTTATTATCAATTATGTAGATACAGCATCATATGTTACAATATTTGTTGTAGGAACCTCAGAACCATTCATACTTTTCAATTATTTATCCTATTCATGGGGACAGCATGCTTTCTTTCTCACTGTTTATTAACATGCGTTTTATTTCTACTACAATCACATACTTGTGAAGTTATAAGGTGACAGTTCCCCCAAATCTAATCTACAAATTGAACACAATCCCTATCAAAATCCCCATTTTTTCTAGAGGTTGACAGTCTGATTCTAAAATTAATAGGGAGTTGCAGGGAACCCAGACTATTCAGAACAATATTGAAAAGGACAAATTCAGAGGGGACACACTTTCTGACTTCACACTTACTACATAGCAGCAGTAACCAAGGCATTTTGGTATTGGCATAAAGATAGATATACAGAACAATGGAATAGAATTGAGAATCCAGATATAAACCCATACATTTATGTTTAACCACTTTTCAACAGTCCAGGGTACCAATACCATTCAGTGGAGAAAAAGAATCTTTTTAATAAATAATACTGGGTAAACTGCAAGGCCTCATTGCAAAAGATTTGAGTTTGGATCTTTCCATCACATTGTGTATAAAAAGGAACTCAAAAGATGTTAAAGATTTGAATGTAAGAGCTAAAACTATAAAACTGGAAGAAAACAATATGTAAACCCTCATGACGTTAGGTTTGGCAAGGGATTCTTAGATATGACACCAAAAGCCCAAGCAACAAAAGAAAAAAAAATAGGTAAGTTAGGCTTCATCAAAATGTAAAACTTTTGAGCTTCAGAGTACACCATCAGGGAAGTGAAAATGACTGGTACAACCACTATGGAAAATAGTATGGAGGTTTCTCAAAAAGCTAAGAATAGAATTGCTGTATGACCCAGCAATCCTCTTTTGGGTATCTACCCAAATAACTTGAAAACCTCAGTCCCCAGTGTTTATTGCAGCACTATTTACGGAGGCCAAGTCATGGAAACAACTAAAGTGTCCTCTGATAAATGACTGGATAAAGAAGTTTTGGTACATTTACACAATGGAATATTACTCATCTATAAGAAAAGGTGAAATAGGGCCATTTATGACAACATGGATGGATCTTGAGATCATCATGCTAAGTGAAATAACGCAGACAGAAAAAAACCAGAACTACATGATTACACTCATATGTGGAACATAAAATTGAAAGCAACACAGAAACAAAACTCATGGACAATAATTTACTAGTTACCTGTGGGTAAGGTGGGGGGGGGGGTGGAGGAGAAGGGACAGTGACACAAATATATGGTGAAGGAAAGAGAACTAATTCTGGGTGATAAACACATAATAAAACACATAGGTGATGTATTGTAGAATTGTACACCTGGAACCTATGTAATTTTTACTAACCAATTTAACCTAATAAATATAACAATAAAAACATAAATTTAAAATATTTTTTTAAAGTGAAAATGACAACCCATGGAATGGGAGAAAATATTTGTAAACCATACATCTGGTAAGCAATTTGTATCCAGACTAAAGAAAGAACTTTTATAATTCAATAATAAAAAGACAAATTACCCATTTAAAAAAATAGATGAAGCATCTGAATGGACATTTCCCCAAGTAAAATAAACAAATAGCCAATAAGCACATGGAAAGATGTTCCTTATCAGGGAAATACAAATCAGAACCCATGAGACACCATTTTACTCCCACTAGGGCAGCTAGAATAAAAAAATCAGATGATAGGTTATTGAGGATATAGAGAAATGGAATCTTCCTACACTGTTGTGGGAAGTGTAAAGGCACAGCCACTTTGGAAAATGGTCTGACAGTTTCTCAAACAATTAGAGTTACCACAGGACTCAACCCCACTCCATATATACACTCAAGACAACTGCAAACATACTCATATGTCCTTACAAAAACTTGTTTATAAATACAGCAGCATTATTCGTAGTAGTCAAAAGGTAGAAACATCCCAGATGTCCATCAGCTGATAAATGGGTAAAAGAAAATGTGCTATATCCATACAACAGAATACTTAACTCTTCAACAATAAAAAATTAATGAAGCCCCAATATATGCTGCAATTTGGATGAATCTTGAAAACATTATGCTAAGTGAGTGAAGCCAGCCACAGAAGTTCACGAATTATATGATTCCATTCATATGAAAATCCTGAATAAGGCAGTGGATAACGACAAAGAGTAGATTAGTGGTTGCTTAGGGCTGGTAGAGGGGTAGAAGGTGATGTGGGGGGTGGGGGGATGGTGATAGCTAATGTACACAGGGTTTCTTTTTGAGGTGATAAAAATGTCCTAAAATTAATGATTGTTGCACAAATCTGTGAATATACTAAAAAACCATTGAATTAAACACTTTAAATGGGTGAATTGTGTGGGTTGTGAATTATATCTTAAAGCTGTTTTATAAAATATATAGTTAGTTATTACATTAAAAATTAACAATATTTGACATTGTGAAATGGTCAAAAACAAATTTCCAATTAACTCGAATTTTTATACATTAATTTTTTCAAATAAGGTGCACACAGTAGGATTGGTTCATAAAATCTTATAAGTTTCTTTAAATCTACAAATTCCCCATTTTAGTTTCCTCTTCTGTTTCTTTTTTTTCCCTTACTGTTTATTAGTTGAAAAAAACAAGTCTTTTGTCCTGCAGGGTTTCTCACAATCTAGATTTTGCTGATTGTATTGCAGTTGTGTGGTTTAACATATTCCTGTCACTTCTGTATTTCCTATGAATTGGCATTGGGATCTAGCAACGCAGATTTTGTTCTCTTTTGAATGTCTTATTGCTCTCTTTTGGTAACCATAGATAATCAGTGCCTCTTCATGGTGGGAAGGGTGCAAAATGGTGATCTTCTAATTCTGATTGTCTTTCATGTAATAGCTAGGATATTTTTATGAGATACCTCCTTCATATTTTATTTGATTACCCAAAAATTCCATTTGTATTGTAAAGGGAGGATACATTATTTCCCCCTTTTTAAAACCAGTTTTCAAAATAGTTTCATAGTACCTTTTAAAAGTAACTAATTAGCTTTGTCTTCATTTCTATTGTCATGTGAACTCATAAATTTAAACTTATTTCATATGTTTCAATTTATTGTTCCAATTTTGGCCATTGGGAACCTCCTCACATTGACTTGAGTTTTGACACATGCCTTATAATTTTTTATAGCTACCTTGCTCTGATACGATTTTCCAGGTGGACATTTAATGACTCAGAAGTATAATCAGCCATTTCTCTAAGGAGCCATAGCTCCTTTTAGTGGGAAATGGAATTTGAAAGCCAGTCTGGGTGCTAGGGATATTCATTGCTGAAGACTAACTACATTATGAGTTCATGCTGATGATTTTAATTCAAATTTAAGACTATACGTTCGAATCGCAACTTTTTCTTTACCTTTTAACCAGTGATAATGAATAGGTATAAGCACTTTAGACAGCCAAACCAGATAGAAATTTCATGACATATATTTATCCATTCACATATTCCATTACCTTTTTTTGTGTGTATTATGCTAAATACTGGATAGGATCAAAAGATAAATCAGGCACCTTAAAATATTTTCACTGAATCCTTTTGCTCTGCCTGCTCCAAGCTTCTTACAACTTGCATTTCTGCCCCTCTTCCCACACATTCTTCAGATGTCTTCAGCTCTGACATTCAGTAGAATAAAATTTATCAGTGACTTATGTAAAATGCAATACGTAGATCCAGCTTTAAACTCTTCCCTGACCTCTAGACCAGAATGGGCAACTTCATATATTGTTGCACTCAGGTATTTCTCTCAAAAGTATTTCAGAATCAGCATGCCTAAACACAAAGTATTTCTTTCCTTTCATCATTAATCCCTACCAAAACCAGTTCTTCCTCTCATTATCTTGTTTGGTAAAAATACCAACTACTTAATCATCCATGTTGGAGACTGGGGTCAATTCTTCTCTCCTGTAACAATTACTCTCCTACCCCATCCATCCCTAGTACCCAATTATGCCCAGGTGGTTTTACTTCCTAAATATTCTCAGATATATTTTCTCTATCCTCACTGCCACTGACTTCATTTGATTTTATTGTATACTTGTACTGTCATAAAGCCACCCTTAAAATGTTGCTACCATGATAATCTTTTAAAAATGGTAGCTATAGCTATACCCACAGTGGCTACCCATACCTATTGAATAAGGTCCTAAGTCAGCATGGCATAAACTTAAGTGGCCTTGAACAAAGTAAAATTCCAAGTCTCCATTTTCTCTGTAAAATCAGATTATTATCATCATACCTCATGTGAGATAACAATTAAAGCTCCTAGTGTTACATCTGCTACATAGTAGGCAATCGACTGGTACAGACAACTTTATATACAACTTTTCATCTGGATATACCTTTTATAGGCATCTTAAACTCTTTTTTTTTTTTTTTTAATGGAAGATAAAACTTCAATTTTATTTTTTATTTATTTTATTTTTTTTAAATTCATTTTTATTGTTAGACTTATTGGGGTGACATCTGTTAGCAAGGATTACATAGGTTTCAGGCATATAATTCTACAGTGCATTGTCAACTTGATGTATAATAAGTTCACCACCTAATGTGACTTCTCTTTCCATCACCTTATATTTAGCTTCCCCCCCTCATCTCCCACCCCCTCCCCTTTCTCCCCTCCCTAACCCACTCGTCCCCAAATAAACATTAAACTATCGATTGTGTCCATGGGTTATTTGTTTGTTCATTTCTTTTTTTCTTTGCTTTCAGTTTTATATTCCGCATATGAGTGAAATCATGCAGTTCTTTGTTTTTTCTGTCTGGCTTATTTCACTTAGCATGATGATCTCC
>PVJL010001501.1:0-157302 GCA_004026885.1 Lyroderma lyra | reverse complement strand
AAATATTTCATCTTTTCTTACAGCTGAGTAATATTCCATTGTGTACCCAAAGAACTTGAAAACCTTTGTCCGCAAAGACTTATGTACCCCAATGTTCATTGCAGCACTGTTTACAGTGGCCAAAACATGGAAACAACCAAAGGTCCCTGCGACAGATGACTGGATAAAGAAGCTGTGGTACATATACACAATGGCATCTTAAACTCTTTGTTCCTCTCTTTAACCTTCTTTTCTGTCCTTGATTGGTTTTAATTAGAATATAGGGTGGGAATGAAATTACTTCAGTTTTAGCATAATTAAAATCTTATATAATTTGTAAAGTTAACTTCCAGTTTTGAGATGTGATTGGGTACTTAAATATGCAAATTCTTATTAAATACCACATTTGCCCATCCTCTCAAATTACTTTCAAGGTTTGCAGCCTCTCATTACTTCTCTTTAATCATTTTAGGCAGCTATTTCATTTTATATACTAAGAGCTACTACTCCATTTTAATCACAGATCCTCCGGTATTTCTCATGAGCTGATCTTTATACCTATTCAAGATGTGCTCTGTGTCATATAAAAAAATACAGTAGACATTTTGAAATTTGATTTGTTTTATTTTTATTCACATTTTTTCCTTGGGTAATAATAATGATAGCTAACATTGAATGCTACTTTATGCCAGCAATTATGCTGTTTAATCATCTTGACTATCTTGAAAATATAATTTTCATTATTCCTGTTTTACATATGAGAAAACTAAAGCATAGAGAGGTAAGGTAAAATAACAAACAAGATTTAGTGCCTGACCGGTAAATGGAAGAGTCAGAATTCAGAAAGTTAAAATTTGTGTAACTAGAACCTTTTTTTTTTTTTTTTAACACCTACATTATATACCTTATTTGGCAAAAATTTTTCAACACAACAGCAAAACAAAATCATAGGATTTTTTTTTTTCTCCTTAAAGTCTATATTGTTTAAGCTTTGCACATGGCAGGTATTATGAAGTTTATCTGAGGTGCAGTTATTGCTAATTGAAAACTTCCCAAAGTCTGTATTGTTTAACAACTATCTCTTTCATAAACTTGTGTACTATTCCATCAGTAATTTGGAATCAGAGGGGTGGGAGGAAACTATTTCTGAATTACTTAACTGGTTCAAATTGCAAACTACTCTTACACAAATGTATTTTATTATGCTTGAATGCTGCATAAATTCTACATTTGTAATTGGAATTAAGTAGTATTTATCTTTACTCCAGAATTTTAATGAGCTCCAGATATATAACTACACACATGCATATTCATCTACATACAAATGGAGATAAATTTAGCATTTCTTTAACAGAATTATGTAATTTATAAAAATGTCAGGTTATACTTTCTGACTTCTGATGGTCCATATTATGTATGATGTTTTTTCAAATAATGTAATTCATCCCAAGTTGTGCCACAATGTGTTATTGTGGTATTTCCAAATTATATTTGTCCTGTGATTTCTTATTATAGAGTATAGAATGAAACTGAGATTCCACAGATAATATGTTTAGAAATTCATGCAGTAAGTACATAGCATACAAGGCTTTTTTTTTTTTTTTTTTTTTTTTAAACGTGGGTAGTTCCCTGGCTGGGAATCGAACCCAGTCTGCAGCGTTGACAGCGCCAAAGCCTAGCCACACCACCACCAGGGAACTCCCATACAAGGCATTTTAATCTTCATCTTTCTCTCATCCTGTACCTCCAGCTATGTCAGACTTTGTATGAGGTGTATACATACAAGTTTGATGTAATGAAGGTACTCAGAATTCATTTTATTTTTGTCTTCCACTGTCCATTTCAAAATTTTCTGTAGGGTTCGTTCTCCCTCTAGCTCTTTGAAGGGCAAGTCTTAATAACTTTGATGGGCACTTTCAAGAAATAAAAACATTATTTTTAAGAACTAAAATACTTAATTCAGAGTTAAAGGTTTCCCTCCTTGCCCACCTCAGGCCTCTCACAGTCCTGCAGGAGGAAAAGAGGTTTTATTTTACTTCTTGTCTTTTCTGTTTTTCCCCATCTTTGCCCTTTTACTTCTCTTCATTTGTTAACTGTGATAGTTTCTGGCCCCTTCAGGATTGGGAGAAGCAAGGGTTGAATAAGATGAAAAGGTCTTTAATAGTTGTAATAGCAGCAGCAGCAACCAGTGTTAATGTAGCATTTATTTTATGCTAGGTAATGTTGTAAGCACTTACATGTTATTAGGCCAAATAATCCTCAGAACTCTCTCTGATAGGTTCTCTTACGCCTGTTTTACTGCTGAAGGTCACAGGTATAAATGGCAGAACCAGGATGCATACTGGCTCCAGAGTCCTTTCTCAACCACTCCACTGTATTGCTCTTTTTTTTAATGGAAGAAAGGTTTATTACCAGATGTCTGATATAAATAAGACTTCAGTTACAAGTAAAAAGGAACAATTTATTCCTGCTCAAAAAAGAACTAAGTGTTTAAGTTAAGATGTCCTTTCCAGAGTTTAAGACTTCCTCTCAGAGATATGAATCTTAAATACCATTGATTTCTGAGGTTTAAATAGCTTGGCAGCTTAATTACAATGGTAACCTAAGCATAACTTAAACAAATACTATTGACAAATTCAATGATATGCCCTTAATAGGACTTGCTCACATTGAACATTTATACTTGCAAATGTTTTTCCTACGTTGGTATTCTATCAAATGATTGACAATATAAATGATCAAAATATGAATACAAGCACTTTCAAACCATTTTAATGTTGATCGAAACCGTAAAAAATTTAGGTAAAATTATAATACATTAAAAAAATATTAAAACATTTGCTTAATAAAAGCTTAAATATATGTGATCCATTTTCCTTTGAATTAAAAATATACCAACACATTCAAATACATGAAAAGTATTAAAAGCAATTGTTTCTGGAGGGAAGGAATATGAAATCTTTGTTTTCTTCCCTTTCTGACTTTTCAGTTTTAGTTTTTTCTTTATTTTTTAATTATTTTTTCAGTTACAGTTGACATTCATTATTTATATTAGTTTCAGCTGTACAATAGTTACTGTTGTTTATATTACTACTATAATAAAACAATCTTTCTGGAAGTCAATTTATTTTAAAAATGTTTAGTTAATCATCTGATTGATTTTCCTTTAAAGAAAAGTTGGTTTGCCACTATCAAATTTTACATTTATTTACTAAATATATAAAGAATTGACATTCTCAAACACTTTCAATTTAACAAATCTAATAATGTTTCAGTTTTAACAGTACTTTTCTCCTAACCTCTGTTTATACATTCATACACTCCATCAGGGTGTCCAATCTTTTGGCTTCCTTCGGCCACATTGGAAGAATAATTATCTTGGGCCACACATAAAATACACTAACGCTAATGATAGCCAATAAGCTTAAAAAAAAAAAGCATGTATAATTTTCATAATGTTTTAAGAAAGTTTACGAATTTGTGTTGGGCCTCATTCAAAGCCATCCTGGGCCCCATGCAGCTTGCAGGCCACAGGTTGGACAAGCTTTGTGAAGTCAAAGAGTGTTATATTGACCATAATCAGAGTTAACTGTTTTTATATGTTGAATATTCACAAAGTGCCAAGTACTGTGTTAAAGCATTTCCTACATATATTGTTTCATTTAGTCCTTATAACAACTGTGGAGGAATTACTGAGGAAAGAATCCAGGCCTATCTCACACTAAAACCTGGACTCTTGACTACCTGTATTTACTTAATGTTATATCCCAAAAGAGGTAGTATATGGCATTGAGGTTAAGAGTATAGGTTCTGGAGCCAACCTACCTAGATTTAAACCCTGGCTGTGCCACTTAATAACTTTTTTTTAGTTAATTTTTTTTATTGTTAGACTTATTGGGGTATTAATAACTTCTTTGATGGCTACAAGGTAATTAACCCTTTCCTGTCAAGCAGAGATGACAATGTACCTACTTATAGAGAGGTAACAGTCAAATAAATGATTAAATGTAAAGCATTTAAATAGTGTCTGGCATATAGAAAGCATTCTGTAGTTGTAATTATTCACAGACTTATTTAAAACTGTGCAACTCATTAAAATATTAGCTCACAGACTCAACTGGACAGTTTGGGAGACAAAATGTATTTTGGTTTTTTTTGAGGGGGGGGTGTACTTCCCTGCCTGGAAATCGAACCCAGGCCGCAGCATTGAAAGAGCTGAAGCCTAGCCACTACACCAGGGAACCCCCGCCTTTTTTTGCGGGGGTTGGGGGGTAGCTCCCTGGCTAGGAATCCAACCCAGGCTGCAGCTTTTTTTTGTTTTGTTTTGTTTTGTTTTGTTTGGGTAGTTTCCTGGCTGAGAATCGACAAAATGTTTTTGTTTTTTTTTTTTTTTGCTTTTTTAATTTTTATGTGAAGGTTTTCATGAAAAGGTGGTTTATTTATTTCTTATATTAAATTTATTGGGGTGACATTGGTTAATAACATTATATGTATATCATAATTCAATATTTGTATATTGTGTGCTCACTGTCCAAAGTTTAGTCTCCTTTCATCACCGTATAGTTCATCCCCTCCACCCTCTTTGCCCTCCTCAACTCTTCATCTCTTAACCACCATTCTTTTATTTTTGTCTGTGAGTTTGTTTTTGTTTATTTTATTTGTTCATTTGCTGCTTTTTGTTTTATATCCCACATATGGGTGAAATCATATGGTTCTTATAGTTCTTGTCTTTTTCCATCTGCCTTATTTCACTTAGCATAATACTCTCAGGATCTAACCATGTTGTCCCGAATAGCATTATTTCATCTTTTTTATGACTGAATAGTATTGCATTGACTATGTTTACCTCATCTGCTTTATCCAGTCATACATCTGTGGACACTTAGGTTTCTGTGTCTTGGGTATTGTAAGTCATGCTGCAATGAACATAAGGGTACATCTTTACAAGTAAGTTTTTCAAACTTTTCAGGTAAATACATAGAACACGGATTGCTGGATCATATGGTAGTTCTTAATTTTTTGAGAAAACTTCATACACCAGTTTACATTCCCATCAGTAGCGTACACAGGTTGCCTTTTTCCACATTCTCTTCAACATGTATTATGTCTTGTCTTAGTGATCATAGCCACTCTAACAGGTATAAGTGCTATCTCATTGTGCTTTTGATTTATATTTCCCTAATAATTAGTGATGCTGAGCATCTTTTCATATGTCTGTTGGCCATCTGTATGTCTTCCTTGGAAAAATATCAGTTCGGGTCCTCTGCCCATTTTTTAATCAGATTATTTGGTTTTGTTTTTGTCTTTGTTGTATTATGTGAGTTTTTAAAATGTATTTTGGATATTATCCCCTTATCAGAAGTATCATTTGCAAGTATCTTCTCCCATTTGGTCTGTTGGCTTTTTGTTTTGTTAATGGTTTCTTTTGCTAATAAGCAGAAGCTCTTTAGTTTGATATACTCCCATTCATTTAATCTTGCTTTTGTTTCCCTTGCCTTGAGAGTCAAGTTCACAAATACATCTCTGAGACCAGTGTTCATAAACTTAGTGCCTGTGTTTTCTTCTATGTATTTTATTGTTTCAGGTCCTACATTCAAACCTTTAATCCATTTTGAGTTAATTTTTATGTATGGTGTAAGATAGTAGTCTAGTTTCATTCTTTTGCATATGGCTGTCCAGTTTTCCCAACACCATTTATTGAAGAGCCTTTCCTTTCTGTGTTGCATATTCTTGGCTCCTTTGTTAAAAATTAGTTGCCCATATATGTGTGGGGTAATGTATTTTAATGTACCCCTACCTCAGACTTTCTAACTGCTATGTAAACTATCTGAATCACCTATTTCATCTAGTAAACCATCAATTAATGTTTATTTTATATATTTTTTAGGTCATTTCTGATTATTTTGCATCCTTGAAGAGCATCTGTAGAAGAGGAAGGAAAAGATGGGTGTGAAAACATTTACTCATAGTTCCTCTTCCCACAGCCAGGAAATGCTTGGAAAGCTAAATATGCTGCGAAATGACGGACATTTTTGTGATATCACTATTCGTGTCCAGGACAAAATCTTCCGGGCACATAAGGTGGTACTAGCAGCTTGCAGTGATTTTTTTCGCACCAAACTTGTAGGCCAAGCAGAGGATGAGAACAAGAATGTTTTGGATTTGCATCATGTTACAGTGACGGGCTTTATACCCCTTTTAGAATATGCTTACACAGCCACTCTGTCAATTAACACAGAAAATATCATTGATGTTCTAGCTGCAGCCAGCTATATGCAAATGTTTAGTGTTGCTAGCACCTGCTCAGAGTTCATGAAATCAAGCATTTTATGGAATACACCCAACAGCCAACCAGAAAAGAGTCTAGATGCTGGACAAGAAAATAACTCTAATTGTAATTTTACTTCTCGAGATGGAAGCATTTCTCCAGTGTCTTCAGAGTGCAGTGTGGTAGAAAGAACCATTCCAGTCTGCCGAGAATCCCGAAGAAAGCGCAAAAGCTACATTGTTATGTCTCCTGAAAGTCCTATAAAGTGTAGCACACAAACAAGTTCTCCCCAGGTATTGAATTCTTCAGCTTCCTACTCAGAAAATAGAAATCAACCAGTTGACTCTTCTTTAGCTTTTCCCTGGACTTTTCCTTTTGGAATTGATCGAAGGATTCAGCCTGATAAGGTTAAACAGGCAGAAAATACTCGGACTTTAGAATTACCTGGCCCATCTGAGACAGGTAGAAGAATGGCTGATTTTGTGACTTGTGAGAGCACAAAAACTACCTTGCCTCTGGGTACCGAAGAAGATGTCCGGGTCAAAGTAGAAAGGTTAAGTGATGAAGAGGTCCATGAGGAAGTATCCCAGCCTGTCAGTGCATCTCAGAGTTCCCTGAGTGATCAGCAGACAGTACCAGGAAGTGAACAAGTCCAAGAGGACCTTCTGATTAGTCCACAGTCTTCCTCTATAGGTACAATGTCTTCTGTGTTTTTCATGATGCTATAAAGCCAATTCAAGCATTTTTAGGTGCTTATTAGATAAAGTTTCATGTTGGGCATAGGAAATATTAGGAAGAATTAAAAATGATAACTGGATTTTTAAAAATGCTGATAGTACTATAATTTTCTTTTACAAGTTATACATTGGGGAAGAAAAAGAATAGTTGAACAATATCTGACAAAGACAAACTGAATTGTGAATTGCTTTCAATGCAAAAAAATACCAGTTTAAGAAAATCCAGTTAGTGTTTTATTCTTTATTAAATATTTATTGAAAACATGTGTCAAACATTGGGAATACCTAAGAGATAATCAGTGCATCTGTGGAGTTAATCTTACTAAATATCTTACCAACTAGACTTGTTAAATTGTCTTATTTTAACACTGTCAAGTATGTTAATCACTTCAGATTTTGCCTTTATTAATATGATTAAATAGAGAAGTTAAGAACATGAATAAACCTTCCAGTTATATAAGCATAGTTTATTTCTAATATATGCTATTAGAAATGTGGGTTCTGTTATAAAACAGACACAACTCTGATTTCTGAATTTCGTGCTCAGATTTCTAGATGAGGTTTTATTCTTGCCTTGATAGCAAATGTTGTAATACACTCTCAACTAACCTGTCTTAACCCCAAATCTGTGCACTAAAACAAAGCCTTACAGAAAAAAGTTAAATTCCTGGTAATATATTAAGCATTCAGAAAATGTGGGAGGAAGGGAAGATGCATGTGGTACTTTTTTTCATATTAAGAGTACTTAATTTTACTTACTGATTTACTCAAGAAGATATCTAAGAGGTAGTTTGTCATTCTAGAGACTAAGACTGTAATGCTTAATATATTCATTATGAAATTCTAAAATAATAATTTGATTATCCATGAAATGAATTTAAAAAAATACAATTTTGCCTGTTCTTTTAAGTCCCTTTATTACCAGTTAGTTACCCAGCAAAAGATTGTAAAAATCTAACACCCCCAACTTAAGGCAAATAAGAAGCAATAAGTACAGCAAACTTAAAAGAGAAAATAAACTACTAAGTTCAGTTTTGGATTTGCTCCTCAAAAAGGTGACCATTAATACCTGATATAGCTTAAGAAAAAATCTGTAAATGAAAAGGACTTAATGTTATGGCTTCATTATTTATCTTGAAGTGTCCAATTGTTTGTATGCACCAGTGACAAATAGTTCTAGGTAGTCCACAGTTGACTGTGTTAAGTTAACAAAGGAATTCAATTTTTTCTAGACTCTAAAATCTGCAGTTAAAAGTGATCATTATGGGGGTCAGTGACGATATTAAGAAATAATTTGACAGTTTTTTCAGTATCAGTAAATAAACTTGTTGAGGTGGGCAGCTAAGAATAATGATGGAGGGAGTTCCCTGGTGGTGTAGTGGCTAGGCTTCGGCGCTCTCAATGCCACAGCCTGGGTTTGGTTCCCAGCCAGGGAAGTACTCAAAAAAAAAAAAAAAAAAAAAAAAGGATAATGATAGAATTACAGTATTGATCATATACACTGTATAGCATAATGATTAAAAGTTTAGGATTTGGAGTCAGACATACCTGGATTCGTCTACTGATTTCTGCCATTTAAAAAATGTGTAGCTTTGAGCAAGTCACTTAACCTCACTGAATTTCTATAACTATAAAGTAAGGATAGTAATAGCTGTCTATTAAGTAATATTACTATTAAGGATAGTAATAGCTGTCTATTAAGTATTTCAGTGCCCTACAGCAAAAGACCTCCAGGAATATACCTTTTGAACAGTGTAGGGATGGATGGTGGTTTTAATACCAGAAAATCCCTAACAGTAACACCAATACACAGGATAATACAAGTATCACGCATTACGACAGGAGTGAGTCCATTTTGTGTCCTTTAAAATGGACAAACTCCTTGAATGGAGTTGTGAACAGTTCCTACAAACCAAGCTGGCTTGCCTTTAAAGAGAATAAACTGTCATGATCAGGATGGCCTCAGTATGAACGTTTTTCTTATTGATAAGCCTTGCTGATAAGCTGGCAGTGACTTCAGCAGAAGCATTTTAATTATATGAGATCAAGGCCCTTTTTTTAAAAAAACTGAGGGCTGGAATGTGATATGATATGAGGAGCCTGTAAAAGAGAATGTACCTTCTGAAATATTTAAAGAAACAGTTACTAAAAGTTATCAACCGGGTCAAATGGAGGATAATAATAGATCCAGTGATGTGTTAAATTCAGAGTACTACCTATGATCTGTAAAAAAACAGGGCTTTGCTTTTCCTTAATTGGCAGAGGGAGATTTTAGGGGCTCAAAAATGATAGGATAAAGATGAGAGATATTAGTTGTAATAGTCAAGATTAGTAGTGATTAGTAGTAAAGGGACAGAAAAGAGGACTGAAGAATAAGAAAATTAATTTGATTTCATCATCTTGGGTAGGAGCTGTCCATTTTTGAAGTTGGTATCATTAGGAGAATCCCCCAGAAGTAATGGATGTACAGTATAGTATGTCTTTTTTTAAGTTGGTAAACATGAATCCCGTGAAGAACTTGAAGTTTTACTTCTGATTCAGTTGTTAATATCTGATCAGTTTCTTTTTATTGATACTCTTTCTCTGGTGGCATCTTTTCCAAAAGACCAAAACTCCAGATTATAAATAATTCAGAAGCTGCTTTGGTGAGTGCAACTCATACCTGTTTGTGATAAAGCTGGAAGCATCATACGAATCTCTTGTAGTGTTCAACCGTAGCAGGTGATAATAGGGTAGAACCTAACACTGAAACTAAAATTCCCAGTTGTAAAAGGCAGACTGTTACGAACTCTTAGGAGTTAACTTACTCCTTTTGGCATTACTTAGAAGTCTGAAGGTGTTTGGTAATCATAGTTAGAGAATTTCATTTGTTTTCTTTATTTCTTCTTGAAGTTTGTGAATAAGGACAGTGAAGAGTCTGAGTAAAAGATCAAGCTTATGGAGTTCTTTGACAGTATCAGTGTAATGTGTGGTTCTGCTACTGGAAAAATAAGTTGGGATTTCCCTAGTCAGGAATACAGAATCTAGTACCCTTTTTTCTACCATTACATCATAGCTCTTTAGCATGAGAAAAACGTCAGTGTACCTAAAAAAATAAATAATAAATAAACTCATAGTTTCATTGGAGGTGTTTAAAGATGTACCTTGATGCTTGGTTCCTAGCCTTACAGTAACCAAGGTTGTGTCATTGACAAGAAAGGCCATACATTGGAAATATCTATAGCAGTACCTCTTAAAATCCATATTCCAGTGTTGGTACATTGCTGATGCATCTCAGATGAACAATCTTGTTCATGTCAGAAACTCCCCCCAAAATGGCCACTTGCAACTCCATATTGTTCTTGATGAAATTGGGTCAGTTTAGAGCTAAGTATAACTGAGCTAGTGTTACAGTACGAAAACATGAAGCAGATGTTTGGCCTGGAAGAGATGCAATTTTAGATTGAGACAACCCATGAGAACTGCAGCAGTCCGTAAGAATAATGCTTGTGTAACTTTTTATTTGCACGGCTTGGCTAAAGGCCAGTTGTCATTGACCAGAGACCAGTCAAAACTTGATTCTGGGCATTTGAAACTAAATAAACAAAGCAGTTCTTAGGACACCAAGACAAAACTATAGAAGTCCCTGCAAGGATTTTTTTTTAAATCATCATTCAAATACAACTTGCATATCATAAAATTCACCCATTTAAAGTGTATCTGATAGTCGTTCTTAGTATATTCACAGAGTTTGCAGCTGTCCCCACAATCTAAGTTTATAACATTTCCAGTACCCTGAAAAGAAACTCTGTACCCCTTGGCAATGACTCTTCCCACACCTAGCTCTAGGCAACCACTAATATACTGTCTTTATAGATTTGCCTATTCTAAATATTTCTTAGGATTGCAATAATGCAGTATGTGGTGTTTTCTGACTAGCTTCTAGCACTTTCCATATTTTCAAGGTTTATATATTTCATACCTTTGAAAGTTTTGAAATATTTTTGCCAGTCACAGATCTCCTCTTCAGGGCCAGTTCAGATGGACTAATCCAGCCTCATTATATAGTTTATTCTCTTGTAGACAGGCATCAGCACACTAGACAAATCATAGGAGCAGATGTTACAAGTCTAGAAAACTATTTCACCAGGGAACAATGATTTTTGATTGGGTAATGAAAATATTCCCCAGAGACCTTTTCCTGGGAAATCAAAATAAACCCAACACTGAAGGGCTTCAGTGAAATATTTCAGCCCAATTCAACATAAACTTACCTCCCAGCCAAGGGCAGGTTATACCTCAAAAGGGGTTTTAGATGTTCACTCTGTTATTGAGGTTCCACCTGCAAGGCCGTGAGAACTACAGCTGAATCTTTATGGGTCCTGCATTTCTGCCAGTTCCCTGGTACCAGAGGCCACCTGTAAATAAAACAAGTTGAGTTCATTGCTCATTTGCAGCATAGAAGATCACATACCATGGGATCTTTAAGGCTTCTCTGTAAGAGGGCGTTAGAAAGGATGTAAGAGGATTTGGGCTTGTGTTTAGGTGATTTTTAGGGAGGATTTAAAGACTCTAGGTTTTCTCAAGACTGGAGGTGACAAAAAGCAGGGATAATTCTATGGTTGAGTATCTTAACAGATGCCTAGGAATACAGACCAAAATGGACCTCATATTAGCTACAGAGTGGGATGGTGGCATTTTTGTGATTGCATAGTGACCTTGTTTTTGTCTGTACTTAAAACAAAATTTTGTGTTTTGTCTCAGACCAGTGTGACCTGGTCTGATGTTGGTGTTCTGTGAGATTGTTTTATGTCCAACAGGGAAATACCAGGGCCTTGCTCTGAACATTAGACTACTCATAAGTGTCAGTGTCAAACCAGTTTCTAAATATTAGGGGCTGCTTTTTCCCTTCCTCGAGTGTGAAATGAGATACTGTATTTAAAACATTTAGAACAGCAGCTGGCACATGGTAAATGCTCAGTAGTAGATGGCCACCGTAATTATTTTTTACCACCAGGAGAGTTTTTGTAAGAATTTTAAAAAATAAAAGTCAATTGGATACAACAGAAACTATCATACAGCATTCCTTATTGGTAGAAGAGAGTAGCATTTCTCTTCATAAGATAGCCCTTACCATGTAAAACTAATTGTTTACTGTTTCATAAGATGAGAGGATTGTTTTCAGAATTCTTAGCCCTGATTACCACTGAGAGCAGAATCCCTATAGTGTAGAAAGGAAACTTCATTTTAATAATTTTAAGAAATGTCACTGTCACCTTAGGAAAGTAATATTGCTTTATATATTCTGCTATTCAATCAGTTCAATTAAAATTTTAATTTATATGATTACTTAGGTTATCGTTGGTAAAAACCATCATCTTAGGAAAAAGAGTTTACAAGATTTATTTTTGCCAATAGTTGCTAAGTGATAGAACACAATGTGTTATATTGTCTACAGTATGGATAGAATTCTAAAAGTATATTTTATTTTAATTCTTAATTTAGCTTAGAGTGGTTGTTTTTGTTTTTTTGTCTATTTTTTTTTAAGTGGTTTTTGTGTTTAGCTTTTGGTGCCTTTAATAGCCATGGGCAAGAGGAGATGCCCTTTGTTTTACTTCCCATGCTCACTGTCTCATCAAATTTGGCATCTAGAGGCCAAGCTTTAGATGATATTGCAGAATGTAGGAATAGCTTTGTTTTAAGAGAGACCTGCTACATGTAGCTTGTATACTCCATTTTAGTTCTTTTTGACCAGCTTTTTAAGCAAACCTTGGTAATACTAAAATCAGTCCAAAGCAGAGTGGTTTTTATTATCACCTCCCTGAGATCCCATCCCCTCGTAAAAGTAGTATAGCTTGCCTGATGTTGAGGAGCAAATGTCAGATCAGTCTTCCTGGCCTCCCCTAATCACACCTCCAGGCCTTTTTTGCAATCTTTGCCTATAAGTTTTAATATTGCCTGTATTCTGAATAACTGCGGAATATTACTATAAAGTAGTTTTGTGTGTGTGTCCTTGGTGACCAGGTCCAAATATTGGGAATTTACTAGTTTTATCCTGGGACAGATTGAAATGTTAGTTCCCTTTTCTTTAAAGAAAAAAGTGAGAATGGAAAGATAATAACAAGTGAACAACTGTTTCTTAAACAAACTGCAGCGTTACCTGGCCCTCCATCCCACAGCTGAATTATAAACAAATTGGAAGATTCAGGAATAAGTTGGATAAGTAGGCATGGGGGCAAGCATAATACACCAATTGTGTAATAATTGGTGTTCTTGATTTTCGTGAGTTATCAAGGAACAAAAGATTTATTTATCACTCTTTATTTAAGAAGTCAAGGCAAAATGTAACCCTGTCACAAAATTTCTAGCACAAATGATTTAATAAAATAAGTTTGCATGCCTTAAAAGAGATTGAGTTAGTTTTTTGGAAAATTTTACTTAAGTGGAAAACATATTCATTTCCTAATGTCAGCTAATTGAAGTGTTCCAACAGGGAAAACTGAAGATTTGGATTCTAAATTTTCAAGTGTTCACATATATATGGTGTTGTACATACTGTTATAATTAGTACATGTTAGCTGTCATTAAAATACTGCACAAAAGCTTGATTGCTGTTAATGGACTGCAGTGGCTCAGATTTGTCCATTTGGTGCCACACAGCTTATTTGCATTTGGTAAAGACATTGGCAGAGTTTAGTACCTGATGAGAATAGGCTAGGCTGTTTGGATCTACCCTCCCACTAAAAACAACAATATGATTTTTTTAAAGGCACCTTAAAAGTATTTCAAAAGCTGGTCAGGGCACTGCCAGGTTCATTTTAAGGAGACAGCCTGCCCCAGAGAGGTAAGTAGATATGACAACACTAAAACCAGTGTTTTCCTAAGACATTTGCCAATACAAATGGGCTTTGTCTCATCAATTCAAGGAGTGAGGGAAATAGAAGTCAAGGCCCAGAGGATGTAAACGTTGTGAAATCTAAGAGAAGATGTTCTGCATATTAAAGGAGGGACCCTGAAGTTCTATACCAGTAGAACTGAACCTGCTCTGCTTCCTCCAGAGGACTGTAGAAATAGCTAGCTGCCTTGGCAATGACTAGAAGATAAAAAGGGAAAGGGGAGAAACACCATCTCTCAGAAGTTGTGGCCATTGACCAGACCTCTTGCAGATTTGCATCTTGATTAGTTCTTGCACTAGTAGACCAAGGAATCTCAAAAACAGTGGATTTGGTTTAGTACTGCCTTCCAGGAACCTAGCAGAAGCAAACATAAAGCTTCTCTGAAAGGGGACATAGTCATCCTAACATAAGCAAATCAGTCCCTTACAAACCATTTTCAAGGACCATAATCACTGTCCAAAACAACCAGGGCACACAAGAAAACATGGCAGACAGAGAACCAAAAGGAGGGGTTAAAAAAAAGTAGTAACAGGCAAAAACCAATTGGCATAGCCAATTGGCATAGTTTTTACACATAGCTATAAAAAAGATATGCTTAGTATGTTTAGCAAAATAAGCTTATCGAATAATAATTTCAGAGAACAGTAAACTGAAAAGTAATATAGCAGATTTGAGAGAGAGAAAAAAAGGTAGGACTTCTAGAAAAGAAAAACATGACCAAAATTTAAAAAAACAAAAACAAAAACACACACTTTAGCAGTAGATTGGACTTAGCAGAAAAGAAAATTGGTGAATCAGAAAATAAATGAGAAGAAATCACCTGAATGCTATACAGAGAGAGACTGTATTAGCATTCTCCAGAGAAACAGAACAAATAGGCTATACAAGAGCTGTCCAGAAAAAATCCAGCCATAAATGCCTGTATTTTTCATATTATATGGCTGGATACTTTCCAGACAGCCCTCATAAATAGATATATAGATCGAGATTTGTTAGGAGGGAGTCACCATTTGCCATCTGGCAGCTGGAGGCCCAGGAAAGCTGGTGGTGAAGTTTCAGTCCAAACCCAAAGGCCTGAGATCTGTGGCGCTCATGGTATCAGTCCATGTCCAAAGGCCCAAGAAACAAGAGCACTGATGTACAAGAGCAGAGAAGATGGATATCCCAGCTCAAGCAGACAGAACAAATTTGCCCTTCTTCCACCATTTGTTATGTTTGGTCAATGAATTGGATGATACCCACCTGCATTGGTAAAGATGATCTTTACTCAGTCTACAGATTCAGATGCTAATTTTCAGAAAACCCTCACAGACACACCCAGAAGTAATGTTTTACCAGCTATGTGGGCATCCCTTAGTCCAGTCACGTTGATATGTAAAATTAACCTTCACAGAGACAATGGTAGATATTACAGTACAGAAGATCAGGGTTATGGACATTACAAATGTAGGTTTGATGGAGAAAAGAGGATGGCTGAGAATTTTTCAAAGTCGACAGAAGACACCAGTCCATGGATTAAAGGCCAACAGATCCCAAATAAGAGTAATAAAAGAAACACAAACCTTAGACACATTATAGAGAAACTTCAGAAAATAAAAAACAAAAATAAATGGCATTGCCTTCAGAAGACTATCTGATTATTTAATAACATTAGAAGCCAGTGCAGTGCCATCTTCCATGTGCGGAAAGAAAATAACTGTCAATCTAGATGTCTACACACAGTGAAAATATCTTGCAAGAATGAAGGTGATACATACTCATATATACAGTGGAATCCTACTCACCCATAAGAAAAGGTGAAATACTGCCATTTATGATAGATAACATGGATGGATCTTGAGTATCATGGTAATCGAAACAAGTCAGATGGAAAAAGACAAAAACTATATGGTTTCACTCATGGGGGATATAAAACAGAAAGCAGCAAACAAAAGCAAAGTCATAGACACAGATAACAGTATGGTGGTTACCAAAGGGGAAAGGAGTGCAGGGAGGATGAAGAAGGTAAAGGGGATCAATTATAATATGGTGATGGAAGAAGACTAGACTTTGGCTGGTGAGCACACAATGCAAAATACAGCTGGTGTATTATAGAATTGTACACTTGAAACTCATTATTTTTTAACCAGGGTCTCCCCCATATGATAATAAAACAAAGAAGTAAAAGATGTTTTCAAAGAAAGAAAATGCATCAGCAGCAAATCATCACTAAAGAAAATTCTTAAGTGCTACATACAAGGGCTGTCTGCCAGAAATCCAGCCATTGTCAGTATAATGAGAACGGTTACTGGATACTTTGTAGACAGCCCTCCTATATACAGGAATATGTTACTTGGCCATTAAAAAAAATTAAATCTTGCCATTTTGTGACAACATAGATAGAACTAGAGGGTATTATGCTAAGTGAAATAAGTCAGAGAAAGACAAATACCATGTGATTTCACTTATATGTAGTAGAATCTAAAAAGTGAACAAATGAAAAATCATACATACAGAGAACCAATTGATGATTGCCAGTGGGAAGGAGTTGGAGGGATGGGTGAGAAAGGTGAAAGGATTAAAAAGTACAAACTGCCCACTATAAAAAGTGACAGGAATGTAAAGTACAGCATAAGGAATACAGTCAATAATATAATAACTAGTAATTTTTTGTTATAAGATAATTGTTTTGTCTAAAATTGTTAGAGCAAAAATTGTGGGTCATCATACATAGGAGTAACTGGTTGAGAGGGTTCCTTAATGTTGGGTTAGAAAAGTAGGGGGGTGTCTTATACATGGAAAAATAAAATATATGGTATCAGACTTATCAGGTTGATCCTTTGTAAGTTATAGAAATGTCTCATCACTATGTTGTACACCTGAAACTAATATAATATTGTATGTCAACTGTAATTAAAAAATAAGGTTTTAAAAAAATTCTTAAGGGTAGACTTCAGGCAGAAGTAAAGTGGGCACAGATGGAAAGTCTTAATACACAAGTATTAATGAAGAGCAAACAAGGTAAAACAATGAACAATCGTAGATAAACATTGCTTGTATAAAAGACTAATGTCTTGTGGGGCTTTATCAGAAAACAGAAGTAAAATATTGGACAATAAATTCTAAGTCACAGAATGGAAGTGAGTGAGAAATGAAGTAAAGATCTTGTTTAATTTTAGACTTTGATAAATATGTGTCTGATTTGTAAAGTAACCAGTAAAAAGGAATAAGAATTGTGTGATTTCCAAGCTAATACAACGGGAGAAATGGAATGATTGTTATTGGTTAATCCAGTAAGCTGATTCTGAAACGAAATACAAAGGTCCAAGAATAGCTAAGAACTCAGGAATAAACAGAATGAGAAGATTTGCTCTACCTGATAACAAGATTTATTATAAAGTTAGAGTAACTGAAGATTGGCATTAACGTTAAGTATAGACAAGCAGATGGATCTAGTGGAAAACCTGGAAACATCCATGCGTTTAGAGTACTGCAGAGCAGAAAATATGGGCTATTCAGTAAATGTGTTAAGTCACAAAATCACCTCCAGGTGGATTAAAGAAAAGACCTAAATACCAGGGGCAAAATATAAATCTTTCATAAGATAATTTGAGATGGGGAAGGATTTTCTAAAACAAGACCAAAAAGCCATATTCATAAAGTAAAAAACTAATAAATTCAATTAAAATTTAAAACTTGGTTATCAAAAGAAACTGTAAAAAGATAAGCTGTGGAAAAGGGAAAAATAATTGGAACATTTATCACTGACAAAGGGCTTGTATTTGGTAATATCAAGTATTTGTGAGGATGTAGAGCAAGCTTGTCCAACCCTTGTCCTCTGGGCCACATGCAGCCCAATACAGATTTGTAAAGTGTTTTAAAATATTAAGATTTTTTTTAAAAGCTCATCTGCTATCCTTAGTTTATTTTATGTGTGGCCCAAGATGGTTCTTCTTACACTGTGGCCCAGGGAAGCCAAAAGATTGGGCACCCTTGATACAGAGCAACATAGCTCTCATACACCGTGGGTAGTCATGTAAATTTTGTATAATCACTTTGGAAGAGTTTAGCATTTTCTAATAAAGTCAAAGGTACACACATTCTATGAGCCAGCAATTTGATTCCTGACTAAAGATACCCTAGAAAAAAATATGCTTGTATGCATTGTTACTTATACAAGAATATTCACAGCATTGTTCATAACAGCCTGAAACTGTCCATCTGAAGTGAAATGAGTGGATTATAATACCATACAACAATTTTTAAACTTCGCTCACATGTAACAACGTGAGTAGGTTTACAACATTGAAGGAAAGAAGCAAGACACAAGAATACATGCAGTGTGACTCAATTCATACAAATTTACAACCAGACAACACTAAACTGTGTTATTTATGGTGAGAGTAGCAGACTTTCCCTTCAAGGGCATGGATAGTAAATATTTTAGACTTAACTAACTGCCGCATGGTCTCTATTGAAACTTCAGTGACTCCACTCCACCACCATTGTGTGAAAGCAGCCCTAGTCGGTTCCAGCAAAAGCCACCCCAAGTTTATGGGTACATGTATTTGAAATAAAATTACTTTTAAAAGGAAGAGGGACAAGAAAAAGAGGAAATGATAACCATAAAGGACAGGAAAATGGTCATGTTACCTCTTCGAAGGAGGGATTGTGATCAGGTAAGGGTAAATAGGGACTTCTAGGATACTGGGGGTGTTTTGGTGGGACTTGTATAGAGGTTACATGGGTGTTCACTTTATAGCTATCTTCTTAATTTTGTGTAAAAGTTGTATGTACAATAAATAAGTTGATGTCACAAATAAGTAAAATAAAAACTGTCAGTAGTTTAAGTGTTAGAACATTTAGTTTTATGTAAATTTTTTTAGTTTACATTTGAATTGCTCTGCTTGTTTCTAAAATTTATATCAGAAATACTAAAAGAATTTACGTAGTATTATAAGGCTGTTATCTTACATATGGTTTCTTCTTAAGTCACAAACATTAAAGTAAAAGAGTCAAATATTATAGAACACTTAGTTTTGATTAATAATTCAGGACATGTATATACATCAGTCAGTGTTTAGAGACTTGGAAATACATCTTGCAATTAATATCTTGGCTTATTTACACCTTAATATTGACAGCTGTCCTCTTTTATTTTCAGGCTCAGTAGATGAAGGCGTCACTGAAGGGTTACCTACACTTCAGAGCACTTCTAGCACTAATGCTCATGCAGATGAGGACGATCGGTTAGTACTAGCAGTATGTCATTATCTTGTAGGGTGTGCTTGCAACTTTTAAATTTAAGCATTTTATCTGGGAATTATGAGAAGTTTATTGGGACCTCACTTTTAGTATATTTTTTAGAATACTGAGGTAGCATCATCACATCACAAATCAGATCACTTATACGTGGATTTTTTGGCATTTCCAAAACTGTCTAGTCTTATCACTTTAAATAATAGGAATATCAGGGTGGCAAACTATGGACCACAGGCTAATTTCAGCCCACCAGCCTTTATACATAAATTAGGTTTTATTGGAACACAGCTACACTCACTTGTTCATATATTGTCTATAGGTCAGAGTTGTTGAGTGATTGAAACATATCATGTGGTGTGCAAAACCAAAAATATTTACTTATCTAACCTGCTACAGAAAATATTTGCCAAACCCTTATCTATATCCATAATTCCCAAGTCATTATCTTCAGATTAACCCTCCCTGCTTGATATTTCCACAGCGACACATAAGGGGCATTTCAGACTTTACACAGCCAAGACAAAAGTCGAGACTTCTGATTCCCCTTCAAGGCCTGCTCCTCCAGTCTTTCCCATCTCATTAAACATCATCATCCCCCCAAATTCTTCAAGCATTATCTCTGGTCATTATACTGATCCTTCTTTCCATCACCACTCTCCGTTACCCTCTTCCCATGTCTAACCCTTAACCCTCCCAGACCGCTGTACCGATTTTTCGGTCATTTCCGAATCTGCCGCTATACCGTTGTACCTAATTTTCTGTACTTTGCCTAGTACATGACAAAAATGAAAGGTAGACCTATTTTCTACAATGTCTCCAAGTTCCATCTTATGCTAAGCACTTGTTTGCATGTAACTAACATTTTTCTATATCATGTTGGTTTTTTTCTCTTTAATGCTCAGGAGCCCAGGTATAGGGGACAGTTAGGTTCAGGGCCTCAGGTCTGGTAGGGTTAAGCAAGTCCTGTCAGCTCTACCTCCGAAATATATCCCATATCAGCCCACTTTTTCTCCATCTCCACTGCCACCCTAACCCAAGTCACCATCTTTTGCCTTGACGACTACAGTCATCAACTGTTCCAGATTTCATTCTCCCCTTACTCCATTTATTTTCCACAGATAGAATGATATTTTTATTTGAATTAAGTCAGGTTACATTGCTATTCTAAGCAAAAGATTCTTAAATTTTTCCTATAGATTCATACTTAGAAATCTACACTCCTTCTGCCTTTTAAAGCCCTACATGATACAACTTCTGCTTAACTCCCTTCAGACCATTCTCCTCCTTCTATACTGCATGTTAGCCATATGGATCAATCACCTTTGAGTTCCTGGAATATTCCATATTTTCTTCTGCTTTTAAACCTCTCTGCCATGTAAGGCCTTTATTCTCCCTGAAATGCTCTCTTCCTTGATTTTTACGTTGCTGTCTCCTTGTTGACCTTCAGATCATTGTCTAAATGTCAATTCTCAAGGAAGCTTTTCCTGACCACCAGTCTAAAATAAAGCAGCACCAATTACTTTGGATAGCCCTGTTTTAATTCTCTTGTCTGATCATTTTCTTGAGTATTATATGTCTGACCCCTGAATAGAGTTCACTGAATTAACTACTCAGAGTCCAGGACAGACTTAAAAACTGTATTTGTTGAAATCTTGAAGGAGTCAAAGAACTCAAACAAGATTTATTCTTGAATAGCTAAACCTGGTAGAGCAGGTTATGTACAAGAGTCATTTGAATAAATTAATGAATGTGTAAACAATGGAAATGTGCCTAGATTGCTTAATTTCACATATTAATGAAGTATCTTGTTCTATACTAGAGACTGTGCTAAGTGTTGAAGTTAGTGATGAAATATGTAGGCCTTGCCCTCAAAGAGATCAAACCATTTCCGGGGGAGGGAGAGAGGTTGAAGACAGACAAGTAAACGTAATTGTGAATTGCTTTGCTAGAGCAGCCCTACATAAGCCACTGAGAAGTCAAAGAAAGTTGCCAGAAGAGGGAGGTGACTTTATTGCATTTTATAAAATGACGAGGCGTTACTAGGCACAAACAGTAGACTAATAAATGAAGTTAAGTGTACAGAAACACAGCATTGAGAGAGAACTATTAGGAAGAACAGCTTGGTGTAAGATATGTTTGAGGAGTATGACAAGACATGAGGCTGGAAAAGTATACAGAACCCAGATCATGGGGAGTGCCTTGCAAAGGGGTGGTTAGGCTTTATCCTGAAGACAACAGTGAACAGGAGTTTAAACAGAGGACTGATTGAATCAGATAAGAGGACTGTGGGGCTAAAGAGAGGCAAGTTATTTATTCAGCCTTGTATTGATGAGGACCTAAATTAAAGCAGTGGTAAGAAGGAAAGGTTTAGAAAGATTAAGGAAACCTAAGGTAAAATTGTTTATTATATGTTAAGTGGCCATATGTCCTTGCTTAATTTACAATGCTGGACATTCTGGACAATAACATTTTTCATATTGCTATAAATGAAACTTGTCATCTAACAGTTAAACTGTTTCAAAAAAATCTTTTAAGTGATTTTTTTCTTTTGTTCATTCAAAGTTGTGCAGAAATGTTTATTCAACTTAAAAATCAGAGCCTGGTTGCCTTCTTTGGTCTGTTTTTTAGATTGGAAAATGTTCAGTATCCCTACCAACTCTACATTGCTCCTTCTACCAGCAGTACAGAACGGCCAAGTCCAAATGGGCCAGACAGACCTTTTCAGTGTCCAACATGTGGGGTGCGATTCACCCGTATTCAGAACCTAAAACAGCACATGCTCATCCACTCAGGTAATGTCATCTTCCCTATTGTGGCATAAATGAGTACTCTAAAACACTTTATTTTGGAATCCCAGTTAAAAAATAGAAAATAGGTGGTTTTGAGTTTAAAAATATATTAATACTTAGGTCTGGGAAGTCAAGTGAGAACAGATAAGCTTAGGGCTATTGCTGAAATGGCAGTGTCAGAAAGCACTTTGCATAATACATTTCCATAGGCATAAATATTCTGACTAAAACTTTGAGCAGTGCATTTGTATAATATGTAAGTTTATAAGATAATAGGATATATTAGGAGTATGTACATATATGAGGCGGAGAAACATAAATACAGATGGTAAAGCAAATAGAATTAACAGGGTACACGAATATATTAGTGTTCTTTGTACTAACGATTTCTCTGTAAGCTTGAAATTATTTCCAAATAAAAAGTATTTTTAAAAATTATAATAATGTAATTTTAATTCTGCATTCCTGAATTTCTTTGTGACTAGTTAGCTTTGTAGTTTTTTGTTTGTTTGTTTTTTGTTTTTTTTTAAGTATGAAGTAGATTTTGGATAAATGATGTGTAAAACAGATTTGAAACTAAAATTTAGTGGTCACATAAAAGCAACGAAAGTCTTGTGGATAAAACCCTGATGTCTGATAAGTAGAGAAGTCTTTGCTGCTGTTCTCAGCTGCATTGCTATATCTCGCTTTCCTCTTTGGCTAGCTCTAATAGTCCCTGTTACTAACACCAATTCCCTGTGATTTTGTTAAATCAACAGATTGTATTTTGAAGTTCTTTAAAAATTTTTTACCAAAATTGTAATAATGAATTGGAGATCATTAATATAAATTATAATTTACATATTAATAATGTCTATACATTTTTTATCACTATTTCATTAAATACCCAGAAACCCAGTTCATCAAATAATAGTTCTATCTTAATCATTAATTATGTTTGGAGATGTTAGAATTTTCCTTTTATCTTCTCATTTCTGAGATAGAGAATGAAAAGTTAGGTACTGATCATTTTCACATCTTTTCAATATAAACCTCACTACTTCAATGAAATGAAATAAATGATATAGGGAATTCAGTTCTGTTTCAAGTCTGTGGTTAAATTGTGTTTTCAGGTCTGTGAAATAGGTAATTTAGAAAGGTATTCAAAAATCAATTTAAGTATATATGACCTAGCTTACCCCCACGCCCTCTGGCTTTTTTTTTTTTTTTTTTTTTTTTTTTTTTTTTTTTTTTTTTTTTTTTTTTTTTTTTTTTTTTAGCACTAGTGACTCTTAAACTGTTCTTACCTTTTTCTGAGATAACGAATTGGATTTTTTTTTTCTGATGGGTTTTGTCTTTTCAAATAAATCTATTGCTACAAAATTATAGTTCAGAAATTTGTGAGGTTTATGACCTCTCAGTTGACTTTGTTTTTAGATAGTATTTTCTTTTGCTTTATTTTATAGGAATTAAACCATTTCAGTGTGACCGCTGTGGGAAAAAGTTCACCAGGGCTTACTCGCTAAAGATGCATCGCCTAAAGCATGAAGGTAAACGCTGTTTCCGGTGCCAGATATGTAGTGCCACTTTCACTTCCTTCGGGGAATATAAACACCACATGAGGGTTTCCCGGCACATTATCCGCAAGCCTCGGATTTACGAGTGCAAAACATGTGGCGCCATGTTCACCAACTCTGGAAATTTAATCGTGCACCTGAGGAGTCTGAACCATGAAGCGTCAGAGCTAGCAAACTACTTCCAGAGCAGGTGAGGTGCACATCGAAAACTGAACCAGGAAAACTGCTTTCTAAACTCTCCTTTTCCTGCTTTTAGGGCAGCCTGCTGTGTTTTATCAGGTTGCCAGGTAATCAATCAGTCACATTCTTTTTAAATTCCCACTGTCCATACTCTGATCTCCTGATAAAATTTTGCTGAATCTTCTAAGTATATACAATTTAAAATATTATAATCGGAATTAGAAATCTTTTCCTACAGACTTATCCTCTTGGGATTTTGTTTTTGTTTTATAATATAAAGTTAAGATAATTCTGTAGTGGATTTTACTTATTAAATAGACCTTATTGGAAAACCTACCATGTCAGATGGTACTTAGTGATATTGAATTACTTCAGAATCTTTGGTTGCTAATAAAATTCTTAACTACTTCTCTCTCTTTTAAGTTCTATATAAAAGAATATACAATAAGAGAAATTTCAATAGCAATTATAATGGATATGATCATTTAGATCAGATGTTTTATTTCAGCTTAAAGCTTCATGCTTTTAATATTAATAATTTGTAATAGAGTTACCTTTCTGATTTATTGTGCATCCAAGGAAATCAAGATCTAGTTCTAGCTCTCTTACGAACTGCTGCTATGATTGAATATGTCACTTTACAGTCGAAGAAGCTTAGAAGTTAGAGAAAATGTAAGCTTTAAAGGTGATTTCTAAGGTCTCTAGATATAAAATTCTGTTGTCTACTTTAATACATCTGTAGTAGTCCTTAGTTTCTTATAAAATGAAATCTTAAATTTTAAACCACTTTTATTTTTAATCTTATTTTTCAGTAAATTTCAAATTATTCCTGCATAGATTTGTTTTTCTTTTCAAATCAGACATTCATTTTTAATGTAATCATTTCTAACTCTGAGCATCTGGTTGTCACATCACTAAACCTAGATTACACGTGTCATATTAAACCTTGTTCAGGACTAAATAGTGACCTAGTTAACCATTCCTATTGTTTGTATCTTCCATATACAAAGCCCTCTATCCTCCACTCCTCGTCTAACACCTGAAGACTTTTTAGAAAATGTAGAACATCTTAAATTGCTTTGCACGTGAGCAGATTTTAATTTTTTTACCCTACAATCAAATTGTAAATTTACTAAGTAAGTATATTAGCTGTTGACATTCCTGGTATTAGTAAGCAATAGAGATTTAAATAAAGCATCTAAGATAAGACTTACGTCACAGTGCTTATTGTTTTAACTACAAAATACTTATAGTAAAAAACTTAGTAAATATAAAGAAGTATAAAATATAAGAAATTAAAGATCTTTTCTGATCTCATCACTCAGGAATAATATTCACTGTTGTTAAAATTTTGGTATATTTTACAGTCCAAATTAAATAATTAAATTTAATCAATAGACTGTTACTTTCAATATCAGTAACTTAAATACTTTCTGAGGACTAACATGTAACTAATCTCATAGCATTCATTTCCAAATTCTGATTCAAAGATTAACTTACTACTGTTCTCATATACCCAGTCTAATAGCAGGACACTCATAAATTAGTTTTACATTTCTCTATATATAAGATTTTGTATAAGGTCATTTATGTGTAAGGATTTAGTTTCTTAATTAATATTCAGGAAATAAAACTAGGTTTATATACCTCTTAATTAGTATATAATCCAAGAAAAGTTAAATATAAATTATTCAAATGATCTTTGCTTAAGTGAGCATGCTAATTGCATTTTATATACAGAAACTCTTCTATGTTAAACAAGACTATTTAGGTGCCCAACATGACACTGAGTCTTATCTTTGATTCTAATGGATGCATGGATGGATGGATGGCTTTGGTACGTATTTAGGAAAGTTTAGAAGTTGAAAATTCCTAAGTTTAATCTTCATTCCAGGATCATCATTTAAGAAGTAGGGAAATGAAAAATCCCAATCTTATTTTACAGATCAGGTCTTTTTATGTGTCTTACTTATGACTGGTTTGAAAGTTAACTCCCTGTTTTATCCTTTGCCTCTTATCTAGTGATTTCCTAGTACCGGACTACTTAAACCAGGAGCAAGAAGAAACCCTTGTTCAGTATGATCTTGGAGAACACAGTTTTGAAAGCAACTCCTCTGTTCAAATGCCTGTAATTTCACAGGTCTCCTCTACCCAAAATTGTGAAAGCACTTTTCCCTTGGGTTCTCTTGGTGGGCTGGCAGAAAAGGAGGAAGAAATGCCAGAGCAGCCAAAGACCAGTGCGTGTGCCGAGGCAACCAGAGATGACCCCCCCAAATCAGAGCTGTCTTCTATAACTATTGAGTAATTTCTTGGTTTGGCTTCATTTTTGGTTTTTGGAAAGTGCCTGTGCTTTGGTCTTGTACATTTAAATTAAATTTTTTAAACTAAAAAAAGGGGGTTTGGGAAAGAATTTCCCTTTTTACTTTGTAAACCCTGCAACTGATGTTTTATTTTTATGACTGAGAGATTGCTTCTGTAAGTGCACAATAACATGATGTTGAAACATGATAGAAACTATAAGACTTGTGGAGAACCAGTTGACTTAAAACATATATCAGTTTCTTCTTCCATTGTTAAAAGTAGCAAACAGCAGATCATTAGGTAAAGAAGAAATCAGATGACTATTGACCTTCCTAAGATGAAAGGGTACGCCATAAACAAATTATTAAAAGGAATTTGACAAATGACCTGAATAGATGTTTACTTCTGTACACAGGACATTATACAATGTTTTGTAAAGTCTGTTGGTTTTGGAAGTATTTATGAGAAACTTTCTTAAAATTTATTAGGGTAAATACTTCTGAAATCCAAAAAAAAAAACAACTGCTGAAATCCAACATACTCATTTTTTAAAGCTTTATCATTTCTATTCTGCTTTTTTTCATGGTAAAAATTTGATATTGGAGTAGGCGTTTCCTGTACCTTATAGTACCACTCATTCAAATAATCTGCCTTCTATAAAAGAAACATAGAACCATGATTGAGAATAGTCAAGCTGTGTATGAAATGACCAGGAATGGAGAATGTAGTAGGTGAATCCCAGCTTCATAGGAACTCTTTAATACTGCTTTTCTGGCTAAAATTGTTATTTACCTGGTCTGTGGTTGTTAATGCTTGACTACTTAGGTCATTGCCTAAATCAGTTTTCCTCTTACCCCATCAACAATACTTTCTCTTGCATATACTGGCATGATACCTTATAAAGAAAAAATATTAAAGATAGTCTATATTTTATATGTAGGTTTATGTATTGTTGGGGATATTTTTATTGTGCTGTTTTGGACAAAATAAAGAATCCTCTATTAAGGCTACATTCTGATCCCAACTGAGATTGTTTACAAAAATCCAGTATGACAACGATAAATTGTCTGTGTTCCAAAATATTTTTAGACATTGCCAAGTTTATTAAAAGCAGTTAGTGTAATTTTAGCACAATGTAAGCAATAATGTAAAAGGTGAGAAAAGGCTATAAAATGATGATCTGTGACTCATAAATCTGTAGGAAATATAAGACTAAAGAAAAACTAAAAACCTTAAATTAATGAAAATCATTCTTTTGCTGCTAAAAGAAAATGAAACTTCCTGGCTTATAATTGAAGTGTATGGTACTCTAGGCTGGAATATACTTTTAATCTAGTGCCACTTAAAGTATGATCCTGAATATTCGTGACTTCATAAACAATGAACTTTGAATACCTCTTTCTGTATACAAGGGGAGATCAGAAGAAAAAACCTCGGAATTATCTTTCTTTCATGTTAGAGGGATTGTGCACTTGAAATTTGTTCCTCTGGGTCAAACAGTCAACCAAAGTCTTTATCTGGAAATTTTGATAAGGTTGCATCACTATTTGTGGAAGTAATGTCCTGAGTTGTGGCAAATAGATGACTGGTTCTTCCATCATGACAACGCACCTGCCCACATTGCACTGAATGTTCAGCCATTTTTGACCCAAAAAAATGGCATGACGCCCATGCCCCACCCTCCCTATTCACCCAGTCTTGCCCTAAGCAACTTTTTTTGTTTCCCAATGAAAAAGTTCTCAAAGGGAAACATTTTGCTGCTGTGGAAGGGGTAAAACAAAAATACAGCAGAAGCACTAAAAGGCATCAACATTAACGAGTTCAACAACTGTTTTGAGCAGTGGAAAAAACATCTCAATAGGTGTGTTGCATCAAAGAGAGTACTTTGAAGGTGACTGAAGTTTAAACGTAAGAATAAATACACAGTTTTTTATAAATAATTTCCAGGCTTTTTGGAGGCTCCCCCCTTGTATATACCCAAAGTTTAATCATTATGAAACACCTAATAAGATCAGAAAAAAAATAAAATATACTTTCAATACAAGATCTGAATTTTGTCCGGGTGCTAAGCCGTAATAATATATTTTTAAGTTTTAGTGATTTAATTGTTTCATCTTTTTTAATTTGCTAATTCTGTAATTTATCCCCTACAAACATAAAGGACAGGAAAGTAAACTCATTGAAGATTTTTTTAGGCTAATGTTCGTTCTGTCTTTTTCATATTCTGCTGTCTTTAACTTGTTTCCAACTCCTTATCTCACTCATGAGCCTGTTTTTACCCTTTTGCTCTAATACATAGGTGTATTATTACCTTCAGCAAAGTCAACATACATGGGTCATGATGGGCTTCCACCATTATGTGTTTTTACTGATAGGGATGAATTACTTTCTGCAACAGACTAGTACTTACTAGTAACAGAACTGCTGTGTCTCAACTGGAAAGGTCAGGAATTTTTATTTTTAATATCATATATATTCTTTGAAAACTGTTATGCCTACTAGTAGATATATGTCAAAGTTACTTTTAAAATTCTATATGGACAAGACAAAGAATAGATAAAATTATGACCAGCAATTATTGTTGCCCTCAGTTCTAAGAATTATTTTTAAAAAGAATGAAAAAAAGAAGAAACAAAGAAATGGGGTTAAAGAAATGTATTAGAATTACTTGGGGATTTGTTGATTCAAATGTTTTAGCACATCTTCTGTTTTGAGGCCTCTAAAACAGAGCTCCACACAGTTTTGGCAACTCTGAGGTATTCTGTGTTCTCGGAATGTAGAATTACCACCACTGGCTATTCTTTCCCAAATGGAAACTTTAGACCAGGCATGTCCATCCTGCAGCCCAGGATGGCTTTGGATGTGGCCCAACACAAATTCCTAAGACATTATGAGATATATTTTGCCACCTTTTTTTTAGCTCACAAAATACACTAACACAGTATCATCAGCTATCATTAGTATTAATGCATTTTACGTGTGACCCAAGCCATTTCTTCCAGTGTGGCCCAGGGAAGCCAAAAGGTGGAACACGGCTGCTTTAGATTTTCATTGGTATTACAAATTATACAGTTTTCCAAGTTTTACGAAAAATTCAAATATAATGCTGTGAAAATGCATACTTGCTTAGTTGTCTACTCCCCAAATCTTATCAGTAAAGTTAACTTACTAGTATTTAACATAATGTGATGTAAACACAGGCCTTCTTTTTTAAGGAGGCTCAACATTTTTTTTGGATACACAGTTTAAGTATATTTAACTTACAGATCTGTTTTAGAAAACTAAGCTGCAAGGGATAACTATACATAGTGTTGTTTAGATTTATTTAAAATTCATCTAAGAGAGATATGTTTGGATGTATACTTTTTACCCCAATATATGGAAAACATTGCAAGAAGATGAAAGCCAGTTACATTATCTCATTCATTAGAAACTACCAGTATAGCATAACTAAACATTAAAAATTCCAGTTTAGAATACTTAAGCATAACTTTTCTTTTCTCAAGGCCCAAGAGAGTAACTGTGATATATTTAAGGGCTTAAATTTTAGGATGAGGGATACATTGTCTTTTTAAAACCAAGTATTTTGTACAAAAACATTATTTTCAATTTTTAAGCTACCAAATAGGTATATACTTTAGACATGAGCAAAGATATTTGCCATGATACTGGTATAGTTCCTGCAGTCATTCTTTCCATTTTTGAGGATGTATGCTAACAGTGGAAGCATCTAGCACATCAGTGATCGTACTAATTCAGAAACAAGAGTGATATTTGTTACTTTTTTTAATTTTAAGTTTTCTACAAAGGGAAGCATATGGAGTTTGTCACCCACAAATATATTTAAATGGATTTTTCTTAATTTGAATTTCAAGTAATTTTAATATTTATTTCAAGTAAATTAGTTGTACATTTAGTACATTGCCAGTTTTTAAAGTTCTCCATTTCAGTAATACAAAGTGTACTAAAATGTTTAAATAACCTCATTCCATCTTATATTTTAAGATTTCAGCATCCATTCTGGCTTAAAATAAACGTGGTTCCATGTTATGACATATAACCTTGGTCTTAAAAAAAAAAAACTTCCATTTTGTTAAAATATTTTACTAACTAGATGAACTAGTCAGCACATCTAATGTACTTCTCATTGGTAACTCTGTTACCATCTAACTACTGAGCCATCTCTCCCAATGTATAAATGGTTTCCTGGGAGCCTTGGAAAGCTGTATTATTCTTTCAGTCATTTCTTTAATGTCATTTTTTTTTTATTCTTGTACTTATTCTAAATAGAGGCCACTTATCTAGTTTAGTGGCTTTTAGTTTGAAGATTCTCAGATCATGTTTTAGTCTCTTTTGACTTTGTAATCCCTGAAAAATACTTTACTATATAGCAATTTGTACTAGTATACCACATGGAGAGAATTATTCTTATTACTTGATGACCGAACAATCCTAAAATTGTAATATTTAACTGAAAGGAGTTTGAGATTTGAGGAATTGATAAAAGAAAATTAGATACTTTCATGCAGCACTTACTCTATTTTCACTCATCTGCAAAATGTGAAGTTGTAACTGAAATACACATCCAAGTGAGGGAGAATAGTTTTCTAGATGTTAGTATTAATTGGGGAGGGGGCCGAGTAAAGTTCCCTTTGGAAGAGACCCAGTTACTAAAAGGTAATAAATGTGGTTTTTTTCACTGTAAGTTATTGACATAAGATGCTTTATTTATAATATATTTAGATTTTGAAAGTTACTGAGAGGAGACTATATAGAAACTTGATTTTCTTTTCTGAAGCAGTGAAACAAAATTGGAGGAAGCTCTATCACAGTAAACACAGTCATGAAAAATGTTACAGCTAAACATAGTCCAACAGGCTTTACGCTAAAATCGTCAAAATTGAAGTCATCCCTTATTTTGCCTGGACCCATTTTGATCTTGCAGTTGCTTGACAGAATGTGGTGACAATAGAGTATTTTTTTATTTGGAAAGCCCTCAGCAAGACAGTTCTGCCAAAAGCAGTAATGATTTAGATTAAACAGTGAAGTAAAACTGAACCAATTTCCAGGCTAAGCTAAGGAACAGTCTATGATTTTTTCATTTTTAGATTATAAATATATTGAGATTTATTAATTGAGAGTTAAGTCTATGTCAGATTATGGGATGGAAATTTTTGGTGACATCATAGTTGCACTTCGTACTAAACTAATGCAACTCGATATTGCCATTGCATCATTGTGATTATGTTTTTATGATAGAAAAAATAATAGGTTCATGTCTTTACAAATAGCCTCTACAGAGTTGTCAGGCGATGTTACTGGAATCTCAGTTTGGCAGTTTCTGAAAAATGAGACTCGCCTTACGGTGTTTACACTGCTTTAGTTAAGTCACCTCCCTCTGTATGGGACCCAGGCAGTTCCGGTTAATACCAAGGGTCCTGTTTACATAATCGTTCACAGAATTTAAGAGTTTAGACCATTGATAGAAAACAAACTTTTTATAAAATTTAAAAAAACTCAATTTTTTATTTCAGTTTGAAGTGCCTGGTTTATAAAATCAAATTCTTTGATTATTGCCTTTCTCTTTTCAATTGACTTAATTTTGCTGATTAAAGCTTAGAGCCCTGCACTCAATTGTGATGATTTATTGATAAAATTGCGGCTTGGTGGTTTGAGGGCTACAGTTTTATAACTTGTATTAAATTGTCCTTGTTTTCCCAAATGCTGTCTAAACCAAATCCAGATTTCATTATGCAGTTAAACAAGTTAAAAAATCTTCCTGTGAATGAAATATTCAGGTTCCCAAAGTACATCACCTGCTGAGAAAGGAACGGTCTCCCTGCGTTAAGAGTGGCCATTCGCCTCCTAACACACACCGTACCCCTTGGTGTTAGTGAGAGCTGTGTTCCCTTAAAGATGGGAAGCCTTTCGTGCCATTCTAGAAACGTGTTCTAGAGAGAACCTTTTCTTTGATTAGGTTATAAGTGTGTTTTCTCTAAGAGCTTTTATTTCAGTTATCAGTTGAATTTTCCAGTTAACAGATGCTACTTGTCAAGTCTCTCGTACTGAGAGTAGCCCATTGCATTATGGAAGTTGCACTGCTCTTCGTCATTCAGGTGCCTGAAACGAATGCCATCAGGTATTTGGAAGGAGTCAGATCATTAAACTGTATTGAAATGAAAAATTTTCTTCCTTGTACAAAGTGATGGCTACTATGCCTATATTTCAAGATATTTTTTAAAAACAGTCCCCAAAACGGTAAAATCTGGTTTCCAGTCCAAGTCCCAGTAATACAGTATATTTGACTTTTCTGTCGTTGCTGGTGCCTCCTGTTGCATCAGATAGCGCTTGCCTGCCTCTTTGTAGGGCACCCTTATGGCACCTTACGTCCAGTTGGAGGATAGTGAATGGCCTCTTTGTGCCTCTACTATCTTCCCAAAAGCCATTTTATAAAAATCCTATGTAGCCTATTTTAATATTTAAATATATATATTTGTGAGAGATACTTTTAGAACAGACTTTTTTTTTAACCTTAAAATTCCTTGTATTCCCATTTTTAAGAGTAAATTTAAACTTTCCAGGATTATGACGTATCTTTTTCCACAGCAACATAATGAGAAAGTCAGATTGAGATACAGACCATAATTCAGTGAAAGAAGAAATTGATGTCTGGTTAAAAGAGACAGATGTGAAGAGAAAAAAATGTTTTGATGTAACAGACATGAATTTTTAAGTAAAATTGGTTTTGTTTGTGTAATTTCATGTTTGCTGCTACATTAGCTCACTGTTTTACAGAGCTAACAAATCTGGCTCCATTTAAAAACTGGAGTACTTTCTAGTACAACCAGCCGAGGAGGGGACTGCACCAGTCTTCCAGATGAGTGACTGCTTTGTCTATCTGATGCATGCTTTAATATTTGCCTATAGCCCAACATCAAGGAAGTGTGGGGGAAATTTTTGTACCTTGCTAGTTCTAGCATTATGATTGTTTTGGGGCACTGGCATTTTGCGAAACCCTTGGGTGTGGGTATTGCTGGGGAGGAAATGTGAATAACTGTGCCAGTCCCCAACTCACCAGCTTTGTATCCAGTTGTCATCTCATTCAAGTATGGCTTTACTTGGTGACAGTGGTCATAGCTAAGTTACTTGGCATGTTTGACTTTCAACAATAACAAAAATGGTTTTGGGTTTACTTTTGGTTTTTTTTTTCCTAAAAATGTATACAATGTCAGAATTTCACATTTTATATACTAGTATCTGGCTATTAGTATTTTATAGGAACCATAGTTCTTGGTGACTACATATATATACATATATATATTTTTGTGACTTTTTTGTAAACTAAGTGCCGTTTGAACGTTACAATCATTTTTAGAGTTATTGTAATCAATGTGAATATCATGTTTTTTCAAATCTGTTCTGAGCCTATAGTGTTTGCTTTGTGAACATACGTGTATTGTATATATTCTGTATAGTTACATTGTACTGAAACATTAGCTTGTTTGATATAAGGGAAGTATGTATTGAGTACCTTTTTGCTAGCCTGGTTGTTTAATCTTTTTTAAAAAGGTTTAAACTTTTTTAAAAAATATCTTCAAAACTGGCCTTTATTACATGGTCACAGAGTTAGAAGGGATGGGCAGGGAAAAACTAGTTTTGAGTGTCTTTGAATAGAAACCTAAGGCTAAGATAGGGGTTTTTTTCCTCATTAAAATATCTTAATGCTTCATGGAGTAAAACTTCCTGCTGTTATTTATTTATTGTTGGCTGGGATGAAGAATTGGTGGTGGTGGTGGTGGTGAAGCTCAGCTGGATAAGAAAAGTGATCACAATAATGCATTACCGAGGTAAACATGCACCGAGTGTGTACAGACCAGAAAGTGTTACAATAGACAGCACGTGGCAGCCTCCTGGGCAAGCAAGGGAGGAGCTGGAAGTGCAAAGATTGCACAGACACCTCCCCTGAGAGTGCGAGGAACACAAAGGACGCTTGTTAGGGACATCAAATCCTACAGCTATTGAACTCCAGGTCCTTATGCAAAGCTACGTCCTGAGTGATGGGTTGTATCTTAAATCATTCTGAATCTTTCTGAAGTTATACTTCATTGATCAGAGACCTATTGATGTCCTTTCAATAATACCTTACAACCAAAGAGTAGAACATAAGTACTTACAGGGGGACGCAGCTCGTTGCACAGGTAATGAGCCTATGAGCACCTGCAGGAGGGCTTTCTAACTTTACATTTATCTCCATGTGGATTTTTGGCAGTAACTAGTCTATAGAATGAGAGTTACAGGCAAAGAAAATGATTTCATTGACCTTAATTGACCTCAGGTTACCAGATCACTTCAGAATTATTTTCCGAGAAAGGGTAAATTTTAAGAAGCATTCTCTCTCATTCAGTGTGTTGAATGATTTTAGTGACGGTTTACCAAACCCTTCAGGGTCAGCAAACACTGGTTTCCTTAGGAGCCTCGCACACGGATGATAATTATAGATGCAGAAAGGTAGAGTTTAGAATAATTATATCCGAGAGCTTGGCTTGCATATGAATTACCAGAAAAAATCAGAATGATGCTAAAGATAATAACAAAAAGATGACTTTGCTCCTTAACTGATAGAGTTAAAATTAATAGTTTTGGCATTCTCTTTTAAACAGGAACATTTGTTCTAAATACTAAACAGAAAGTGAACAAGTAAAATCTACAAACATTGTAGACGACATATCCCCAAAATTTAATTCATTTTTACATGGATAAACTCACTCAGATGGAAAACTGACTGAGATAGGCATAACCAATGTAGAAGGAAGTTCTTTATGAGCTAACCGATTGAGAGTAGCATCAGGGACAAAGGGAAAGCTGCTTTATCTTTGTTTTCTACTTAAACTCTGACTAGTTTGCTTGAATTTTTCTACCAAAAAAGAAATGGAAATGTTATACCTACCCGCTTTATAGGTAAGTGAACAAGTCATGGCAGAGACTCGGGGTAGGACTGGCATTAGAGTCATTTCGCAGGGCTTCCACACATGATGGCATACCCTGCTTTCTGTCCCTGCCAGTTTTCTCCACAGCCAACATTTCTGTCTACCTTTGGCTGGAGGTCATTGAGTATTGAATGAGTGTGTCTTACTGACCAGAGAACCTGAAAAGTTAGGCTCAGCTGCGTATGTGCACACAGATGCACACCCGGCAAAGGGCCGGCCTTGTAAACGGCCTCTGATGATTCTTGCCATCTGGAGACTGTTGGGAATGTGGCTTTAGAACATAGAAATGATCACAACCAAGTAAACTCCCGTGGTCCATTTTACATTAGAGGCTGGGGCAGATGTACCCCTTTCGGCGTCAGCAGTAGGGCTTGTGGACATCTAACATTTGTCCAGGAACAGCTCTGACGGAATGCAAGTGAGTCTGCCTACGAGGTTTGTAAAAATTCTTTCTCAGATGTTTCAGTTTATAAAATGCTAGCACCTTTAGTAATAAGGACTTCAAAGACCCTGTGAGATAACAGGAAATGTATAGTATCCTTCCTCCCCATTACGGAAAGGCCTTAGAGCCACTCTGAACTCGGGTGACTACCAGGGCTGGAAGCTCAGAAGTGCTGACTCAGTAGTGCCTGTACCCGTGTGGGCTCGGTTCTCTCCCGGACACCCTGCCTGATCTCGCATGTTGGGCATTAGCATTTTGAGACCCTTGAGGGCGGAAGATAATGATGGCAGGAACTGTGAGTGAGTGCAGATGGGTATGTTTGTCTTTCATGCCAGGACCGTTTTCTTAAAGGAGACTGGGAGGTTAACTTATTAAAATATTCAAAAAACAAAAAACTGACCTTGTTCTAAAGATGTGGACTTGGTCCTATGTCTGTCTCAGTATGCTCTTACCTGGTGATCCCTGTTGATAACATTTTCCATCACTCTTTCATTCCCTTTGCTATTACCTTAATTCACACCTTCGGTGTTTGTGGACTACTAACAAAACAGCCTCCTGACTGCTCTTCCTCTCGCCAGTGGGACCCTTCACATTGCCACCATTGTCTTCTCTACTCGGGCCACTGCCCTGCTGAAACTCCGTCCCCTCCCCTCCAACACCCTCCCCAGCTGCTCTGCCTGCTCACACAGTGGGGCTGTCAGGACACAGGCCCTCACCTTCAGAAAGTGGCCCCGTGGTCCCCACTCCCACTCCCACCCACTGCCACTTTGGGGTTATGGTCCCTCCCGTCTGTTCCCAAAGCAGGACTGTTCAGCTCCACCAGCCTGCCTCCCAACCACATGGTCTTGTAACTCGACCTCTCAGGGTACTTATGAGAATTAAACATTCTATGTGACGTGCTCAGAGCAGCACTCAGCATATAGTAACCACTTTCTAAGTCCTATGCATTGTCACTAGTGGGTCTCTCCACCTGGCTGAATTCTTGACAACACGGACTGTGTCTTTCATTTGTGTATCCCCCGTAGTATCTGGCACAGCAGAATCCAAAAAATGTTGAGTGAATAAATGTGGCTAAGAAATGGGTCATGAGCTCAGTGTGCCAGAGCGCCCAGAGGTACTTACTAGGAAACCTGAGAACACCTAGAGTTATTTTATTTTCATCATGTCACGTGATGATCTACCTCAACGCTCACTTCGTATCCGAGTCCCACTCGTTTTTAAATGCAGGTCTGAAATATAAGACTATATAAGGTTATGGATGAGTATTAATTTTAAATGTAATCCTCAGAACAACTGACATCAGCCTGGCCAAAATTTCCCCAAATTGTTCTCTAAAACGCTGGTCCCACCATTTTCTTCCCTTCATGTGGTTTATTCATCTGTCAGGTCCACAGCTAAAGTATCACTTATTAAGCAGCTTTCCCAGAGCCCCCCACACTGGGTTGGGACTTCCTAGTAAGTCTAGGTAACATCCTATACTTTTATTACTTTGGAATTGATTATTTAAAATCAGTTGGACTAAACTCCATTAGGTTATGTTCCATAAGGGCAGGGGCCATTTATCGGGGATACCAAGGTGCCCCCAGGCCCAGGATTGGTTGAATGAATGAAGTCTCTGACCCTAGGAGCTTAAGATTTCTGAAGTAAAGACTAATAGAAATAAAACTAATAATAGAAATAACTTGCCACCAAAGGACCACCAAAAAGTCCTTTGGAAATTGGAAGGAGGGCGAGACCTGGCTGCAGGGCTCAGGGAAGGCAAGGTAGGAGGAGCGTTAGAGCCGGATCTTCCTTGAGAAGAGGTGTAGAACCGTGCAGAAATGGCAGAGGGGGCCGGGGGGGACCGGTCCAGGAAACATCTTTCAGCCCAAGAGGTAGAGCGTCCAGGGAAGGAAAGAAGCTTAACTTGCCGGGCGTGGCCAGATCCCTGATGGGAAAGCAGAAAATAAAATGTTTTAAAGTCGGCTGGGACCCTATCAGAGAAGGCCTTAAGAAATTAAACTGAATTTGGTGGGGACAAGAGAACCATCACACATTGGCAGGCAGAGAAACAATCTGAGCACACTCTCGAAAGGCTAAGAAGCTTAAAGTAGATAACGGGCTGAGATCACTTCGTAATTACTTCAGTCATTCAGGAAAGAGGCCCAAAGAAGGCGGAGGGAGTGGGGATAGAGGAGGGGTGGGGGTTTGGAGAGAGCTGAGCCCCGGAAATTAGGACCAGATACCATCTCTGAACAGTGGACAATATCTGCTCTTCAAAGCCTATCAGCGCTAACCTCATCAAGTTCTTAGGCCACCCCCACTTCGTTTTTGAGGGGGAACCTTGTGTCCTAAAGAAAATAAGGTTAAGAATTAAGCGAAGTTCTGAGCCAGGTTCCACAGCTGAGCTCAGAGTTAGGCTGAGGAGAGATTTCCCCCCTTAGAAATAGTCATGCAAATGAAGTTATTAATATTTAGCTGGGTGGCCCTTTCTGGCATGACTCTGCTTCTGCGACACCAGGTTGTTGGGGTTGCAAGTTGCAAAGGCATTTCTAGTATCTTAATTCACTGCTGCTTATAATTCCTCCTCCTCCTCTCCTTCAATAAACATGGCATATCAGCTACACCAGACACTGCTCTAGGCGCCAGGACAAGAGAAATCCTGCCCCCGTGGAGTTTACATTCTTGGTGGGAGAAGGGGTCAGGGAAGGCTGTGGCCAATCAGCAAGATACACTGTGTGCCAGTGAGCAGGTGAGCGATTTGGGGCAGGATGGCCAAAGTGAGAGAATGGCCTGCAAGTCAAGGTCCCAAGGAGGTGAGGGCAGGAGGGCTGCAGGCAGAGGGGACGCGAGCGCCAGGGCCCTGAGAGGGCAGGTGGCTGCCCGGCAGGAGGCCAGCGTCCCACCCAGACGGGTTTTGTTTTGATGCCCCTGTGCGACAGCCAGAGCAGGACAGAGAGTTCCAGAGAGAACAAACAAGTCAAACAGAGACACTGGGCACGCAGGCCACCGACTAGCTGTAATGTCTGTCTGTCCCTGGGCAAACTCGGAGGAAGCCTGTTTCCTCGACTCCAGCCACGGAGCGGGTTGCTCTGAGCCGGACGTGGAGCATAAGGGCCCGGCACTGGCAGCGGCTGTGGGTTTCAGTGCTTTTATGCCGCTAAACTCCTTCTCCCTGTCCCAGTTCTTGGCATGTATGAGTGTAAAACGCCATCTCAAAGACCCGCGGCGTCACGGCCCCAGGCGGCCCCGCTTCTACAGGGGGACCACCCCCACGCGCCTGCGCACACGCGCGGCTGCCGGCCGGGAACTGGCGGCCTGCGCCCCCCAGCAAACAGCCCTGGCTCCCGCGGGGCAGCCGCCCTTCCCCTAGAACTTCTGCGCACGGGACACGTCGGCAACAGCGGAACTTTTGTTTTTACTATTTTCGATCTGATGGAGAACCTGCACATTCAGAAGGCTGACACTGTGTCTGGAAAAGTTCCAGCCTTAAGTGTCTCTGTTTTTTATGTTACATGACTGGATGCTTTCCGGACAGCCCATACACGTGCGTGCGTGTGCGTGCGTGCGTGCGTGTGTGCGTGCGTGTACATGTGTGCGTGCGTGCGTGTACATGTGTGTGTGCGCGCGTGTGTGTGTGTGCGCGTGCTTGCGTGTGTGTGTGCGTGCGTGTGTGTGAGTGCGCGTGTGTGTGCGCGTGTGCGTGTGCGTGTGTGTGTAGACAGAGATACAGATACATTAATAGCCATCGAGTAGAAATATAAAAGATACAGATACAGCCATAGATGTATGTGTCTCAGTGAAACTTAGGGCTATCTGAGGAAAGGCGGGCCTCTCCATTTCAGTTAGGGCACATTTGTAGCTCTAGTCCTCCCCATGTCATTGCCATGCTACTGTCAGCACCATGCCTGCCAAGTGCCCACTCCCAGGACTGCTATCAGCCCCTTCCTGAGCCGCCCGGCCGCTGAAGCACATGGGACCAAAAGCCCCTTCGTGTTCAGTGAAAATGAGTGTCCCCCGGTTGAGCCCGCCATTCCTGTCCTCGCACTGCTATCCTCGCTGTCAGCCACAGCCACCAACCAGAGCCAAACTGGACGTCTAGCCCCTGACTTGGCTCTGTGTGCGGGTGGCAGGTGCTGCAGGTTTTCATCCGACTTGCTGGTTCTCTTCTACCCGAAGCATTTCACTTACCGTCATTGGATTATCCCAGCTCTGGGAGCAGTGGATTTTCCAGCTCCTCTCCCACCAGAAAGTGTAGGCCGCGGGTGGGGGCGGAGGGGACAGCAGAGCCAAGAACAAAGGAAAATCCGAGCAACTCAGTTTTGCCCGGCAAGCCCCAGTCCCCAGATGGGAACCAGATGCCTCGTCTGGGCCCCGCCAGCAGCACAGCACTCAGCACCTGAGGTCCTAAACCCTGGAGCAGGGGCCTTCTGCCTGGTTCTCCCCACACATCGTTCCTAGAGGACATCTCCAAGTGTGTCAAATGAGTTGTGCGAGGGCTGTCCGGAAAGTGTCCAGCCATATCATATGAAAAATAAGGGCATTTATGGCTGGATTTTTTTCCGGACAGCCCTCGTATAACCTGTTTTCGGTGTAGACGTGAGAGTTTGGTCCTTGCGTCCCTGAAGTTACCTAAAATGCAGTCCCGTGAATAACCTAAGTGCAACATAGAAGAGCTTCACTCCCCCCAAGGTCAAGGCTGAATATAATTCAGACTCAGTCTAAGATAATGTTAATCTAGGGTGACAGGGACATGTGCTTGCCTTCCCAGGGCCCCAAACTCATCTGTTCAGTAGCTAGGCATTGAGAGTCTTTTAATTAAACACTCAGTTTTGCTTTCTGCCCTCTTAAGGTTCCTTTCTTCCCTCCTGGGACAGATGGCACAGGACAGCAGGACACTGGGTGTGTAGCAGGAAACATCGAGTCCAGCACATGAACGAGTCTTTTAACTTCCCTGAGCCTTTATTTGGGGAGCGTCACTGTACCCCCGGTGCCTAGAACAAGGCCTGGCACGCAGTAGGAAGTCAATGAGTATCCTTGGAATGAACACATGAGGAGGCGTGACAGTGCATACTGAAAATGGGTCCATAATAGCAGTTATCTGTTAATCAGGTTAGTTTAAAAAAACAAAAGTGTAATATGAACCTCAACACCTACGGACCTCTATCATTTTCACGCTCAGTAATGAGGAAACACCTAAGTAGGTGCCATTGGTGGAGGAGGTCCCAGTGTTTGATGTGGGCGGGCGGGCAAGCTAAAAAGTTAACAGGAAAGCCTGAAGGGGTTAACATTACTTAACCTTGGAGACGGAAAGCTTTAGAGATGCGAAATGTTTCCAGATACATGAAATGGGATGAAATCCAAGCTCTGGAAAAGATCTGAGAAGCTTGTTGGGGCCCTTCTAGCCCTAAGAAGGGAGCAAAGAGCATGCTCCGTACCCGCCCCCGCCCACCCCAGCGGTGACCGTGATCGGAATGCCCTTGGCCTCCCACAAACCTGCTCCAGCCCAGGAATCTGCCAAACGCCCCTTCCTGCGTGATTCCAACCGCCAACACTCCAAGGCCACATCAACGAGGCCTGCTCCACGCAGAGGTCAGCCACCCAGCTCAGGGTGTACTTGAGGGCCCCGGCGGTGCCTGCCAGCCTCTCCCAAGCAGGGCGCGTTCTCCCGCCGCGTGCCGGAAACAACTGGCAAGTAGGCCCTTGCCTACGACTAGTCACACTTTGGGGTGAGGGGTTAGGAAGATGTGGAAAGGCAGCACCGGCACTGGGAAGCTGCCCTCACGAGGGGCCCGAACCCGGCGTTTCCACGCAAGGGAACACGGGGCTTCTAAACGTCCGATTCGCCCAGACTCGGCGTGGGATGGGAGGGGGCTGCGGAGGGAGGTGAGCTGCCCAGAACTTCGGGACTCGGACGACTCTAGCAGCTGGCCGTGAAATGTAGTGTGTGAGCGCCCCCTACTGCTCTCACCTGGAATGAGCCGCAGGCCGGGCACTCCGTCTTTCCTAGACTCAACCCAAACTTCAAGCTATTTTGAAAACCAAATTAAAAGGCTTTTGTTTAAAATAAATACCTAATGAAACACCTCAAACGGTTAGGCACGCATTTGTTTTTCAAAAGTATTTGAAAAGCTGGAATAAAACGGAATTGTCATTTCAGCTCTGATTGCTGCATTCCGCCAGGTCCCAGTGACAATTCTTGTCATCAACGATTCAGTAAGATTTCTGTCCCCCACGCAGGCTCATTTCATGGGTCTTCTTTGGGGCTGGAAGATCTGAACACCGGATCTCCCGGGGCTCACCTTGACCTAGCACATGCTCCATAGCCCCAGCAGAACTCCGAGCCCAGGGACCCCCATCACTTTTGCCCTCTGCTCCCTTAGCTTAAGCATCGCCCAAGGCTGCCCAGCAGTCAGCAGAAATGAATGTCTCAAGGCAGAGAAGGCGAAGGGCAGCTGCTGACCCTTCTGACTCAGAGGTCAGAACCCATTCCACTGCTCACCACCAAGACCTCAAGGAAACCTTTTCTCCCTTGGCTGCACTGGCTCCAGGCAAAGAAACGAGAGAAAGCAGATGGTTTGGCCCCCGAGGAAGGGAAATGCCCACGGGCTACTGGGGTGGCCACAGAAATGGAAATGGGAAAGATTTTGAAGTGCTGAAGGAGCCATTTCACAGCCCAGCCAGTGGAAGTTCACTGGGGCCTCCTCTGCGTGTGCCCACGCCAGTGGGTTTATTACCTGGCAAGAGAGGTCCCGGACTCAGCCCCAGAGGCTTTGGTCGAGGCGCCTTGCTGCCAGAGGCAGTGCAGGGCTTTGGGCTTGCGTCCTTCCTCTTCTCTCCCTGCGGAACCTTGAGCAAAATACAGTGCGACCCCCGGGCCGCATGCAGTGAGAATGACAGCACCTCCTTCGTGGGACTGTGATGCGGATGCGATGCGATGGTGTAAATAAGGCGCTTAGCACACCCCACTGGTGGTTCCTCACACTTCTTATAATTTATGGAGTAGATGACCTTGCAGGTCTTATCCAGCGTAGACATCCAGGGGGGACAGACATCAAGGTAACTTAGACCTTTGGCAGGGCAGGTGTGCAGAGATGGCCGAGGTGCAGCGAGGTCCCCGTCACTGCAAGTCTGTCTGTGCTCTCATAGCATGAAGTGGGGGATGCAAATACCCTGGCTACAGGTTGGGGGGTCCTTCCACCGTGAGCCTGAATGGGGGCATTCCTCCAGGTCTGAAAGGTTTCCCCTCAGACAGCTCTTATCCCAGGAAATACAGTAGACGCTCAGCTAACCGGCACCCATGGGGATTGCTAGATGCCGGATACCTGTGCCCTGGCTATCTACCAAACGGAATGCAAGCGACCGGCCGACTCTCCAGCAACCGGCCGGTTACTTGAGAGTGCTGGTTGTCTGAGTTCCGGTTAACTGAGTGTCTACTGTACTTCTCACTAGCAATCGAAGGATCATGGAAAAGTCCTTGCACACCTGCAAAGGCCCCAGACACAAGCACCTTTCCACTGCACACGGTCCAGGCAGGTGACCTGACACCTGCTAGGGAGGCTGGTGAACTACCCGCCCTGAGCCTGCCCAGGACCTGCTTCCTCAGGGTCTGCCTGGTCCGGGGCCTGAAGAGTCTGAAGCTCCCCTCACCCCACGTCAACCGTTCTTGTCCTGGTCACCAATGGCCCCGAGTGGCCCTCCTCCTTTCCTCTAGCTTACATAAATCAGCTTGTCACTTTTTTTTTTCAACAGTCACATGTTTTGAACATGTATTTCCACTTTTTCTTGTCTGTTTCTATCCATGTTCCCAGCCCTATCGGGTATCTGGACAGTCCTTAGCTTGGGACATTCCAGGAGGCGTCCGAGGCCCTGTTTATTCCAGGACAGCTCTCTGCAGGAGTGCTGTGCGAGGACGGAGGGAGAGCAAAGGCCAAGGAGGGAGCTTCTTGCCCCTCCTCTGCTGGCCTGGTCTCCCCCTCCCCAGGCCTTCCCTGCAACCGCCCCCCAACACTCCACGTTCTTGTAGCTCTTAGGAAAAAGAGCACAGGCCAAGGGTGGGGGAATTTCCCTTTGAGTTATGTCCTGGCACAGACCGCTACTCTCCGTCCTGGGGGCGTGACAGGGAAAACGGGGGTGTCTCCAAGGCGAAGGGTGCAAGTGCTGGAGGGAAAGCACAGGGAGCCAGCGGGCAGGGAAAGTTCAGCTGACACCCCAGGAAAACACACACCTCCCTCCTGCTGGAAGATTCTGAGACAATGGAACAGACGGGCCCTGGATTCAAGTCCACCTCCACTCGGAAAGAACTCCGGACAGGAACACGTTAGGAAAGAACTGGAGGGGAGGGACAAGGACAGAGCAAACAGAGTCTCTCAGCGGCAGGCACAGGGGAAAGGAGAGAGAACAGAGAAAGGGTGATGGAACTCACCGAAACCCTGAGACCTGGGACTCCCTCGAACTAAGAGGTCATCCCCGTGCCCGTAGCAGGCCACGAGGGGACGGGGGACGGGCCAGCGCTCCCCTGGGAATCACAGCTTTATTCTGCTGCTCACTCAGTGGGGAGAGGGTGGGGGGGGGGAGGGGCGGGGCTCGTGCTTAGGGGAGTTCTCCAGTGCTGATCCCCAAGTGTCCATTCTACACCTTAACGTTTCCTTTCTTTATAAAATGACGATATGACCAACACACTGCACGGCAGTGACGGAGGCCAGACCACCAGTGCTCAAATCCTGAACCCAATAGGCCCCCGCGCGGGACTGTGCGCATTTAAACTCTCAGTGCCTTGCTTTTCTGTCTGTGAAATGGAATTCCTGAAGGGTTGTTGTGCATTTAAATTAAATAAGACAAGCAAAGCCCCTAAATACTGGGGAGGCATTCCTCGTATTGTGTCGGATACGGTGGAACCAGCTTCTCTCCTAATTTCACATTTCCGGGAAATTCAAATGTCTCAGAACCACTGGCCTAAAGATCCGCTTTCCCTTTAATGCAGTTGCAGGTGCACGACACACACACACACACACACACACACACACAAGTCTGACAATGAAAAGCATCATTTCATCACAAAAAGAGGCGGGGACCCCTGAATTAGCCTGCGGGCACCTCAGGTTCCCTGGGCAGGGAGAGGGTGCCCTGGTGTCACAGCCAGGTCCCATTCCTGTGGCAGAGGCTAATCGGTTTACTCCCTAAAACACCCCACTCCTCCCCCAGTGTCTACCTGGGAGTGTGTGGAAGAGCACCCCGGTCTGTGCGTCACAGCTGCCCATCGTGAGCGTTCGACGGGATGCTTCCCGTTTGCTTGCTGTCCCAGAGTTCACACCCGTCTCCTGCCCACGGGCCACCTCTCTTCTCAAAGCCCAAAGCGGGCTTCGACCCTGGGGACGGACGTCCTCCAGGTGTGAGGGCCAGCGGGTCCTGACTGCCGGCGGGGGGACCAACGAGCCGAAGGACTGACCGGGGAAAGCTTGGCGCTGGGGCCTCTTGGGTGCCCACCCTGAGGGACGACACCAGGTGACAGGAAAGCAGCCTTCTGAAAATGGCTGGACCTGGGCTCCTTCCCCCTCCCACTGCACCCCGGGTGCTCAGCCCACGCCCAGGAGGCCCAGCAGCCCCCTCCCCTGTGGGTCCCCCTAACAGCCCGCAGCTGGAAGGGAAAGCCTGCAAAGCCCCTCGTGGGTGAACGGCTTCCTTCCCAGCCCTTCAGGTTCCAGGTCTTCGGAGACTTCCAAACCCAGCTCTTACCTCTCCTGCAAAGTCCGTCCTCACTAACCCAGATTTCACTGTCCCTCCTGAGCAGGATCAGGATCTAGGTCGCGATCCACTCCCTGTCCTTGCAACCGGAGCAGACAGTCACTAAACTGTAAACGTTTTCCATCAGTGGCTAAAGCAATTGAGATTCAAGGTAGTTTGGGAGAGATGGCTAGTTTCAAGATCCTACTAACAAGAAAGGCTAGTCAGCCAGGAAAGGCCCCTGTGGGGTTCACTGAGCTCGGGGTGGGGGGACCAACCAACAGCACCGGGCCCCTCCCTGAGCACAGGCCGTGCGGGCCCCTGGGAGCAGGAGTGCCGGCCCCTCGGCCTCGCCCCTGCCACCTCCTCCGGACTCTTTGGACCTCAGCTGCACCCAAGTTGCCACGGGATCCCACACCTGCGGGTGGAGGAAAGGATCGTAGGGGCCCCTCACAGGCGTTGCTGAATGGGCCTGCAGACACCACCACCACCCCAGAGTCCACACAACGGGGCAGAGCGAGGGGCTTGGAAGAAGTCATGCCCACCTCTCGGCTGGCGGATCCACCAGCTCCCCACCCAGGTCACACCCTGTGAGCACCTCAGGGTGCCAGAAGGGTGCAGGGCCAGCAATGTCACCTGCAGGGACCAGTGCAAAATGAACATGTGCGGGGGGGGGGGGGGCTTGTAAAAAACATCACTAAGAGTTTAAGGAAGGCAACACAGAGCACGAAACCAAGTGCAGGGCCCTGCTGAGCAGGGCCTGTGACAGCCCTGACTAGCTGTTTGGCGCAGTGTGACTCCAGGACCGGGTCTGCAGAGGGACCTCCCTCCCACGCCCTGCACTGCGGCCCCAGCTGCCACCACGCCGACTGCACTGATTACATTGAATTTTCATCTTCACAAATGGAGCAACTGGACTTCCAGGATCTAAAATGCAAACGTGTCCAAAATAGCTTTGGCCGTTGGTCCCTTCCCCAGCAGTCCCTTGGATAAAGGAAAGCAGGCCAGTCTGGCCCCAGCAGGCCTCGGGGCCCATCGCCCGTACCCGCAGATGCAGCAGCTGGAGCCCTGTGCACCGCTGTCCTCAGCAGGGCATGGTGCACACAGGCTGCTTGTCACCCCCCTTGCCGTCTCAGACTCAGCACCAGTGTCTCCTGTCTTTATCAGAGCTATGAGTGACCAGCGACAAGCTCGGAGGGACAAGCGTGACTTCCCCCAAGTTAAGGATGCTTAGCCTGTTCTCATCTCCGGTCAGAAGTAACCTGGGATTAGGCGCCAGTCTTTTTACGGGCACTGCCCTTTATTGAGTTTCCAAGTGTCAAACGTTTAGGCTTCCAGGGCCCGGACGGGGCTGGAGGTGACACCTGCGTGCCTCAGCTCTGGGTGCCCGGCGGGAGCTGCGGACGGTGGTGCCCGGACCGTGCACGACGCACACGGCGCGGTCTGGGGCGCGGACTGCGGGCCCCTGGCGCCCCCGAGGCAGGCCCAGGAGACTGACCAGCGGTGTGGATGCTCCCGGGCCGGGGCCACACCGTGCGGCCACCGTCCCAGGTGGAGCGCCCCGTCCCCCCAGGCAGACCACGAGACTCCCGGGGACAGGGGGGTGGCCCTGGGTGACCCACCACGCCCACGTTTAACCAGCCTCCCAGGTGGGAACAAGGAGCCCGAGGAACCACCGGAACCAGAACAGGGACTCGTGGAGACGTGGCCACCACGGGGCCGAGGCACCCGCGCAGCCAAGTCTTCAGATGCCGCCTGCGGTTCTGACCTGGGGGAGCGTCTAAGACAATGGCCGGTGGTGGGAGAACAGGGTGCCGTGGGGGGAGGAGAGTGGGGACACCGGCCAGGCTGGCCTCCTCGAACCCCACTGCATGGGCAAACATGTCTGCAGGGGCCCGAGGCCGGGCTGCCTGAGGGCAAGTGCACTTAGGACCGAGCAATGCTTCTCCCGATATGAGGGGCCCCAAAAGCTCAACATTTATTTATAAAAAGCTGGAAAAGCTGTATTTATTCCTACACGTTTAAATTCCAGTCACCTTCAACGTGCTCTCCATTCGACGCCATGGATCTGCCCACTGAGATGCTTTCCCACGGCTCCAAACATGCCGATTTCACCTAGAGGGGCAACCTGTACTACAATGGGCCCACTCCCCCCAGAAGATAATTCCATTTTGTGGGGTCTCCCCTCCTTGGTCAGCTGTTCACGACAGAGTGCCATCTGCACAGGAGTCCACGGACGACATCTCCATCCTTCCATCTCCCAGATCTCGGTGAGGACAGATACCCTCTCCCATTCCTGGGCGGAAAATTCAGCATGGATGCTTCCACAGGTGTCAAGACAAAACTTCTCCCTCTCCCCAAATGGTAAAACACTCAGACTAAAATAAAAGAGGTAGCTCACTTCCTCCAAGAAGTCTGATCAGATTGCTCCATTCATACTGTGATTTCTTTGCTGTCCAAAACTCATGGAGGGCAGACCATTCATTCAGCAAACACGTATTAGCATATTCTAGGAGCCGGGCCTGAGCTGGGGACACAGCAACAAGCAAAGATCACCTACCTATCATCTCTCATGACACTGGCCATATCATTGCTCTTCCTTGGCTCCAGCTCATACAGTGCCTCAAATGTCCCTTCAAGAACTCCCTAAGCCCTTCCCAGATCCTGGGCACTGTCCTTCTGGGTCACTCCAAGCAAGAAGAGAGAATACAGGGTCTGGTGGAAGTAACGCCCTTTCCAAAGTAGTTAAAATATTGCTAAGTTACAGAATTACATGCTTATGACTTTGTAGTAAAAGATGTGGTATAGATTACCAGCTCATAAAAAGGGCGCTATTTCTGCTGGACCCTGTATTTTAAATTAGTAAGTAAAACTTAAAGGATGATGATGGCACTAGAGATGTGAGAATCTGTAACCAAGGCAGGACCACTCCACGATCAGGACCCCTCATACCTGCATGTGTGAGCACACACGTACACACACAACACTCACATGACCACCTCCCCACCGGACGGGATGTCCTGCTTCTTCCTTTCTTGCTGGGACAAAGCTCCTCCACCCTCCGAGGGTTCTCGGGCCAGGCAGCTGGCACACCCACCTCCCCACCCCTCCTATCAGAGTGCCAGGCCCTGGTCTCAAAGCTGCAGGTAAAAGCAGCAACACAGCCCCCTGCTGGCCGGAGAAGGCACGGGGTTCTGTGGCCCCCACTCTTAGCCTGACCCCAGGGTCTGTGCTGAGGGAAATTTAAGCCCAGTTTCTTGTCAATGGGGCTAGAAGCAGGGGGAGCCCCACTGACTCCAGTAAGAAAAAGGCATACCTAAAAAGGAAGTGTTTTACTCAAACACACAAATACACACTCTGAACCCCACCCTGGGAGCTGGTCCAACAACTCAAATCTTACACACACCTGTCTTCCAGGGGCCTTCTGGCCTGGGGTTCCTGAAGAGTGTGGCCCTAGGAGCCTACAGCGCCCCACCAGCCCCACCGAGGTGTCCCAGAGGTGACAGCACAGCTGCTCCTGGATCAGGGGCAGGCAGGGAAAGCAGATCTTCCGGAAGGAGCCTCAGCCCAGCTTGAGGCTGGAGGGGACCAGCTGCATCTTCACGCCCCTGTGCTGTCGGTGCTGTCGGCACTGCCGGCTTCCGCCCCTCCCCACCTCCCAGCTCAGCTCCGGAGGCCAGGGAGCTGCGGGGCTCTGCAGGCTGGTCCTCCGTCCCCAGAGTCCTGGGGATTCAGCTCACAGTCTGGGCTCCAGGGGGCCCGAGGCAGGGGTGAAGTTAGTGATCTTCTTTTCTGGGGTGCACAATGGGGTGTCCAGGTGATGGCTTCTGGGTCTATACCCCAGTTTGCTCTTTAATCCAGTCCCGAAATACAGGGAGCCTCGTGTACACGCCTGGCTTGTCCCTCTGCGCGCAGCCGTCACCCCAGCTCACCACACCAGCCTGGAAGATCCGCCCATCTGCTTCCACGCTGGACAGGGGGCCCCCAGAATCGCCCTGAGGAAAGACAAGCCCTGAGTGCCCCCACCCACCCCCCTGCCCACCCCGGCCCACCCCCCAGGCCCACCCCTGCGGCACCCACCTGGCAGGCATCCACACCCCCGCTCAGGTAGCCCACGCACATCATGCGTGCAGTGATCTGCTGTGGCATCAGCTTCTCGCAGGTCGTCTGGTTGATCACCCGGATCTCGCCCTTCTGCAGGATCAGCACCACGGTGCCTGGGGAGAGGGCAGGACAGGCTGACGAGGCAAGTAGGTCCCTGAGGGGGCCATGCCGCATGGGGCACAGCGCCACCCGGGATGCTCCCACAGGAGTAAGTGGACTAGCAAAACTCTAGAGACACCCAAAGGCCTGTGGCTGACAAGTGTCTAAGTAACTGATGACACATCTACTCGACGGGATATTAGGCAGCCACGCAGAGTCACTGGGTGGCAGGCTGGAAATGTGACAGGTGACATGAGAATACACACGTGGGAACAGTGTGTAAGAAACAAGAAAGACTAAAAGAAAGCACCACAAAATGCACACAGAGGTTTTGCTAAGGCAGTACAGCCTTAAGTCAGGTTATTTTTCTTTTTTCCTCTCTATAATCTACAAATTTTCAGCAGTGAGCTACCTTAATATGAGAACTGAGCTCCTTCAACCTAACATACCAGCTAAGGGCGTTCACATGGAGGCAGAGAGGCCAGGCTCCCACCACCAGTCCCGACCCAGACACAGCTCGGCGGGCCTATCTAAACCAAGTACCATGGGGGAAGGTGTTTTCATCTTCATTTTACGGGCCAAGAAACAGGCCCAGAGTTTAAGCAACTCACCAGCACTGCTCAGTTAAGTGGCACGACCACGCCTCCCACCCAGAGCCCCGCCTCCAAATGCCCTGCTTTCACTAGAAGCTTCTATTTCACTCCTGGGCAGCCTATTCCTTTCAGGGTGGGAGGTGGGGCAGCCCGGCTCACCTCCCTCATACGTGTGGCCCCAGCCAGTGACCCAAATGGCCTTGCCGGCGGGGAAGGAGTGCGAGGTGTCTGGCAGGCAGATGGGCCGCACGGTGGCGCTGTACTCCACCGGCCGCTCCAGCTCCAGCAGCGCGATGTCGTAGTCGTAGGTGAAGTCGTTGAAGGAAGGGTGGCTGATAATCTTCTTGAGCTGGCGCTCCTGCACCCCCGTAGCGCTGCGCTTGCTCTGGTCGTGCAGCCCCAGGAAGGCGGTCCACATGGTGGGGTCGGAGTACCTGCACAGGGAGCACCAGAGCCGGGGGAGGTGAGCGCCCCGCCAAGGACAGAGCTGCCTGCTGCTCGCATGTTGACCTCCACTGTCAACTAGAAACCACAGGGTGCCTCCTGACACGGCACTCACCCCCATTCCCTCCTTTAATTCATTTCCTTCTGATTCCCAAAAAATACCTCGCTATATAGCTTATTAATCTGATCTTTCACAGAAGCAACTCAATCAGAACACTCTTCTAACACTTGGTACATATTCTAAGTACCATGTCAATTGAAAAACAGATTGAACTTGACGGAGGTGAGTTAACAGGAATGGACCAGTGGGAGTGTCTACTGTTCAGGAACACCCCAAGTTATTATGGATGCAAGGGGGAGTGGGTGAGGTGTCTACGGGAAGTCTGTACTATTAATATCTTTGCAACTTCTCTACATTCCAAAATGAAGTTTATTTTTAAAAATTCTTAAGTAAGCTCCCATCACCCCAAAAAGAAAGAAAATCATTTCTGCCCCAGGTAGAGTGAATCTGACAAAATGGGAAGAGAAAGGACAGTGTGGCTGCACGAGGCCACCCTCCAACAGCCCAGTAAGGCCCCGCTGATGACCACACTGACCTCACTCCCTCCAGACCTTTGGCATTGCCTTCCCCACCCACACCCATGTGCCCATCTGTTCCTGACACCCTGTCTCTCCTGAAAGCCCACGGTGGTTCTCCTCTCGTCCCTGCGAAAGGGCATCATGGCAGCCTGGGGTCCTCACAGAGCTACCTGTGGTCTGGAAGGTCTGCTCCCCTGTGTCCCCTTCCCCAGGAGCAAGCTGTCCCCTTAGACTCCCTCCCACAGCCAACGGCCAGAGGACCTGACTAGACTAGAGCTACTGGAGGTAAGACACAAAGAGCCCAGCCCCAGGTCGGGCCACCTATACTGCTAATCCTGCGTCCACCCCTTCCCGAGATATCAGCATGACCCTTTTCCTGGTGACCTTCCCTGTGCTAGGCACAGGGCTCAGTATGTTTCAGGGGCATTGTCAATATTTAATTCTCACAGCTCTAAGGATAAGAACTCACAGTGTCACCATTACCGCCGGAGGACCTGAGGCCTGGGAAGCATGAAGAACTTGCCCAAGGTCACCTGGCAAGCCAGAGCTGCACTGACTACAAGGCTGGTCAGAACCGATCCTGAAATGTCCCCCTGGTGTAGGGACTAACCACGCGGACTGTGGAATCCACACACCTGGGCCCCCATCTGGCTCTACCACTTAGGAGCTGGGCAACCTCGAGTAGGTACCTAACCAGACCAGCCGAACAGGGTTGTTAGAAAAGGCACTTAAGATGGTGCCTGAATGAACAGGAGATGGTTGTTTTTGTTATTACTGTTAGTAGGCCCCATCTGCAACGCCTCCAGCCCTGGCTCTGCCCAGTGCCATCCCTTCTCAGCATGACTCACAGACACAGGGGCTTTCCAACCCCAGATACCCACAGGAGGGCCTCCCTGCTCCCCACCCAGTGGCCCACCTGAATCCTCTGTCATCGACGAAGCAGTGAGCTGCAGACACCATCCACTTGGGAGAGATGAGCGAAGCCCCGCACAGATGGCCCTGGCCCAGAGCGTGGAGGCTCACCTGCCAGGGCCATTCACCTTCTTCTGCGTCCTTGCCCCCAACGACCCGAGACTGCCTGCTGAACGACCGCAATCCACAGTCTGGGAGGAGCAGAGAACCCAAAAGAAAGACAGTGCATCAGGTGGGGTACCAGCCCCGGGGCCCTGCATCAGGCCTAGTGACACCCGTCTGAGGCGGCCACCTTGGGCTGGCCACAGCACCGCTGGAGCAGTTGTGGCATGAGTGACCCCTGCAAATAAGTAACTTAGAGCCTCGGACCCAGCGACTTCCACTGGGCCGCACTTCCCTGCTCCGAAGTTCAAAGCCCTCATTTCCCGGCATCCCCCACCGCACAATGCAGTCAGCGCGCCTCCAGACACCTGCTGGTTTCCTTAGATTTACTATGGACGTCATTTGCCTAGATTTCCTTGCCGAGAGCTGAAGGACACATCTGTCAGAGGGACAGCTGCAGCTATGCCGAAATCTAACCTGAGGCCAGTGCTTCTGAAACTACAAATTAAAGTGCGGGGTGGGGTGCAGGCAAAACCCTGCCATGTGCTCTGGTACGCTGTGCCCTCTCTCCTGCAGGCAGGATGGGGAGGCCAGGGCTCAGCACTGTGGCCGAGTCTACGGAGCAGGGGCACTGACGTGCCAGCTGCCCCGGGCCCTGCCTCCAGGACCAGAACAGGCCCACGGGGCAGTGTCTCAGTACCAATCGCCAACGCCGTCCTCTGCTCCAGGCTAGCACAGGGCAGAGCTGGGTGAGGGAGCCAGTGGCATGGTTTCCGCCCCCGTGCGTGCCCGGCGCCAGCAACCTGCACAACCCCACGTGGGGGTCCCGCTCACCACAGTCCTTCTCGTCGGAGCCGTCGCTGCAGTCCCTCTTCCCGTCACACTCAGGGTTGCCCTTGCTCACACAGTGCCCGTTGTGGCAGCGATAGGTGTGTTTGGTGCAGGTGACGACGCTCACTGCCCAAGGACGACGTGGGAGAAAATCAGTCTCCCCGTGGCACCCAGCCAGAAGCCTGATGACCCCGATCCACCCACCTTACACCCCTCACTCACCCATCTACCCCACAGCCCACTGTCCTTCCAGCCCTGCCAAAAGTTCTCCACCTTCCAGAATATTCCCCCCGCACCGACACCTATCCTCACCGCACTTCACATGAGGTGCCTTGTGTTTATTAAACCTTGGTCACACTGCCCAGGGGTGTGCTGGTGGCTGCCCCCTTGGGAACAAGAGGACAAGCCCCTGCAGGGCAGAGGGCCGGGCCAGGCCTCACCGCTCTCACACGTGGCCTCATCAGACCCATCCCCACAGTTGTCCTTCCCGTCACACTGCTGGCTCTTCGAGATGCACTTCCCATTGTCACACTTGAAGGTCTCAGCCGGACAACCTGCGAAGCACAAAGCATTCAGCAGGGGCTCAAAGTCCCCGTGGACATCGGCTGCAGGGAGCCCAGGCAGCGCCCCACGAGCACTCACTGCACTCCAGCTCGTCACTGTTGTCCCCACAGTCGTTCACATTGTCACAGACCCAGAAGAGGGGTTTGCAGAATTTGTTCTTGCACGTGAACTGGTAGGTAGCGTTGCATTCTGGGAGAGACGAGGGCAGCAGTCAGCTGGAGAGGCTCAGCGAGCACGCGAGCCCCCCCACCCCCCACCCCACTCATCACTCTCTGCTTCCCTCATTCTAGGAAGCTGTCTGAGGACACGGCCCCACACAGACAGCAGGTCCAGGCACCCCGTGTCACTGGCTATGGTCACTGACCTCAGCACAGGAGAAACGCTCCTCTTCCTGCTCCACGGGAGCCAAGGCTCCAGACAGCAGAGTGGGGGAAGGGAGCTCGATGTGTACACGGGAAAGGGGCACAGCTCCCGGCCACCTTGGGCCTTCCTGCCGCAGAGGTCAGCTGGCCCCAGGGCACAACAAGGACAGAGGTCAGCCCAGCCCACAGCCCCACTCACTGCAGTCGAGCTCATCACTATAGTCGGCGCAGTCAGCCCAGCCATCGCAGCGCAGCTCGTTCCGGATACAGCGCCCCGTGTTACACATGAACCTCCCAGGGCACGCTGCAAGGGACAGGGCAGGCCTGAAGTCTGTGGCCAGCACCCCCGCTTCCCACAGCTGGCTCCCCAACTCACCTCCCTCCCTCACAGCCACACTGAGGATCGAAGAGAAAACTCTTGCCAGTCCTCAACACAGAGAGGGACAGGGCTGCCGCTGGCACCCCAGGGCAGGGGTCTCCCAGGCCCATCGAGCTGTGGCAAAGGGGTTCCTACAGCTGGAAGGGAGAGCGCTGGGCAGGAGTCCCTCCTGACCGCCGATGACCAGACCCCGACAAGCTCCAGCAAAGGGAAGAGGGGCTGGCTGGGTGTACTCTCAGTTCTGATGCCCGGTGTGCTTGGCCGGCCATGTCCCCCCCAGGGCCAGGCTCCCCGTCGGCAACACAGAGCAACAGTAGCTCGGCAGGTGGGTGACATGCTCTTCTGTGTCCTATGCAAGTGTCAAACGGCATCACATTTCCTTAATTAGGTATTTTCCACATTTCCATGTTTCCGAAATTGGAAGGTGTCTGACAACTAATGTCATCAGGCAGATAGATGACAAAGTTGAGAGGAAGCTGTTGTCACTCTCTCTGCATAGGTTGGCTTAGTCACTTATCAAAGCGGTTTGCTTATCTAATAATACTTTTGGTGGTGAGCAGTGCAGTTGAATTTTAATTTAAATTTGGATTCTTGCATATAGGAATTCAACTGAAATTGTCTTCCAAAAGGTTATTCTCTGAGGCAGGGCTGAAACAAAAAAAAAACCACTGTGTATGTAGAACTGCTATTCATTCGTAGAGCAGACAGGAAAATTAAAGGCAATGGAAACTGCCAGATCTTTCGGGTAGAGACTGCTGAACTGTCGAAGCTAGGAGCAGTTAGTGTGACGTTCATGCTCCAGAATTTCCTGATGTGTCTCACAATCATGCTACTAATTCTAACGGTGCTAAAAGGCCACAAAGACAAGCACCAATTATCAGTCACAGTGATGCGGAACCAAAGGGACAGGTGGCCCAAAGGAACTCGGCGTCCTCAGGCTCATGGTGCCTCTCACTGGGACACAAGGGCACGGTGTGAGCGAGCATTCACTGTGGCCTTTTTTAACAAAGGCATTTAAGGTAGCCTGTGTTTTCCCCCCTTCAAAAAGCTACTGCATTCTCCGACACCCTAGAATGAGGAAAGCACAATGCTAAGACGCGGCAGAGAGAGTGCGTCTTGGGTCCCTCCCTCTAGCCAGCCTCGTCCTCCTACAGAAGTCACTCACGGTCACTGGAGTCGTAGGACAGGTACTCGGCCAAGAAGCCCGTGTCGGTGTAAGACTGATCCGAATGGAAGTGAATGGTGATTCTACTGCTCTTGCTGGCAACCACAAACTGGGGCCTCTCTCCGCAGAACCTGGGGGAGGGGCCGGCAGTAGGAAGGGGACACGCCCTGGGGCTCGGGTACCCCCTCCCCCAATACCAGCACCGGCCCAGGTCCCCCAATCCTCTATTGGCCCCCCCAACTCCCCAGCACTCACTTCTCTCCGTTGACCTCCACGTAGTCCTTGGGGCAGGTGCCCAGGGGCACGTTGGGCTCCAACAGGTAGAAGAGTTTGAAGAACACCTTCACGTTTCGGTTGTTGGGCACCTGAAGAGAGAGATGCTGCTGGGCCCCTGCTGCTTCTTTCCCTCTTTCCTAAACCCAAGGATGTGTCACCCAGTGGCTGTGGGTCGGGGGAAGCAGGGCACGGAGCATGGCTGCTGTGGTTCTCCTCTCCGGCCCATGTGGGCAACATGCCACACACAGCAAGCGGGGCAGAGTCCACATTCGGAAGAACTTCCCGACCCAGTGACCAGCGACACTGTTATATCGCTAGCGAAGCCTGGAAAGCTGTCCCGACATTATCGAAGGCAGGAAAGAGCGAAGCTCTCTGACTGATACCGTGGGAGGGGCAGTCCTGTCGGCCAGGCGCCTGTCTCACGGCCCCTCAGTCAGTGCTCCCTCGGCTGTGCGTGCATCCTCTGACCTCACCTCACCTGCATCACTCACGGGCAGGCACGAGCATGCTCAGTTACCTGTGGGCAGCGGCCACAGGCAGGAGCCAGGACCTGAGTCTGGGTCAGCTTCCCATCGAAGCAGGTCAGCTCTGCCCGAAACTGCCCACCCGCGGGGTTCAGATCTGTGGCCTCTTCAGGGTTGCCGAGGAGCCCATCTCCCTTCTGCCCTCCTCACGTGCCATGCTGGAGCATCCATTCCTCTCTTCCTCTTTCTCTCCCTCACCGCCTCCCCATTGCTACCCTCCTGCCCCCACAGCTCCTACCTCGATGTCCCATGTGCAGTTGATGTTGGGCGGGTAGTGGCCCGGATAGTAGGGGCTGCTGAATGTCCCTTGGGCTTCACGTAAGTAGCCTCCACAGCCTGAGAGGAAAGGCAGGAGAAAGAGCGTGAGCACCAAGGACCTACTCGGCTGCAGGGGCCAGAGGAGCACCGGCCTGAGGCAAAGTCAATGCTCCTCTCGGCTGCGGGCCTGGAGGCTCCACTGCCAGCTGCTGACCAGTCCACGAGCTGGCGGCTGACCGCTTTAGGGAGGGTTCCTGACCCAAGTGAGGGGCCTAAGGCCTCCTGGCTTAAGCCTCAAACCTCTGTCACCAGCTTGGGCCACTTTCACCAGCCACAGGGTTTGGCCTGCAGCCTCCTGGGCTCAGGCCAACCGCTAAGGACTGCCCCCTTCTCCACCCCACCCCTGTCCCTCCTTACTGCTCATCTTAGGCAGCTGGAAGAACATGGCCTCAAAGCCAGGATTTCGCCGCCCAGTGTTGGTTATCAGTGTGACGAGCAGAACATTCTGAGAGGAGAGGAAGGTCAGGTTGTAGGAGGGGGGGTAGGTGCCACACAGCCTGTGGGGACAAAAGGGGCAGGCATCAGCAAGAGCAGTCAGAATCCAGCACAGGGGATCCAAGGACCCCACCTCTAACCCTGGTCGCGTTCACAAAAGGCCAAGGATGGGGTCATAAAGCCCCGCCCCAGCAGGCTGACCAGACGTACCATTTGATACAGGACAGAAAACAAAGGTTCTGTCCCGTTTCAAACAATACACATCGTCAGCTACTACTGACACTGTGAATTTAGCCCAGTGAGACTAGGTTGACCTTCCGTACCATGTGAAACCAGACAAACAATCAGTGACCTGAGCAAGCGTTTAGTTATAAGACTGTCTTTGTGTAAAATAGCAAAAACTCAGAAACACTGAATGCCTAACATTAGAGAATTCATTAAATAAACCATAGGCGAAATAATAACACTAACAGTAGCAGTAACAGGATGAACAAGTAACACCTACTAAGCACACGTCAGGCCCTGCTCTGTTCTTCATGCTTTTATATCTATTAACTCAGGTATCTTTCTAACTGTGAAGTAGAGATGATTTTCCGCATTTTACAGATGAGGGCGCTGAGGCATTGGAGAGGTCCACATTCCACAGTCAGTAAGTGCCAGGGCTGAAATTCAAACCGGGCAGCGACCATGTCCTGCTGCCTCTCCACTCCACGTCATGCAACCATTCAAAAGGACAGTGAGAGACACAGGTTGACTGATTTGGAAAGACCATCATTGTATGCTTCATTTTTTAAAAGCAGATAACAAAACCAAAGGTATAATCCTGTATTTAAATATATAAACAAGCACACACGTATGCAGCGAAAACGTCTAACATCTCAAATCTAACAGTGATTGTTTCTAGAAAGTAAGTTTATGAATGACATTTGTCCTGTTTTCCACTTTTTCCTGTCAGGACATGTATTTATCTGTTGTACAATTAATGAATTAGAGAGAGGGAAGAAATCCTGCACTAAAGGGTGTTTAGGCAGAGGTCCCGGCTGCTAAGCTGTGACAGCAGATGGCTCCATCTTGGTTTCAGCCCGAATTTTAGCCCGTCATTAATCGTGAACATCTGCCCAGCTCACTGCCATTGACAGCAGTAGAGGCTCTGGTGCACCGAGTCAGGGAGAGCTGGGGAGGGGGCAGCTCGCCCCTACCCACGACGCCTCTGAGAGGTGGCCGGCTGGGGTGGCATTCATCTCAGCACCCTGACCTCCTCGGCAGGTGCCTTTTTATTTCCTATAATCCAGCCTTGATGGAGAGACTGCCCTCCCAGGGTTAGACAAGTCCTAGAGACTCTAGGCCAATCCTTTCACATGCAGGCCAACCAATCCAGAGCACACACCCAGCCACGTCCTCTCTAGGGCTCTTACAGTCCAGGCCACCATCCACCTCCCCTGATCACCCCACAACCAGGGACCAGACAATGAGAGGCAGCCCTAGGCCCCAGTGCCCACTGGAATTATCCAAACTACCAGTCCTTAACCTACACACCTTGTGTTGCCTTGCCTTGCCTGTGAAAACCACAAAATAGCATGGCCCACATTTTCCAAGTGCCCTCTGCCTCTAGACAGACCCTGGTGCGTCCCTGTGTGACCCCCGAGTGGCCCTCTCCTCTTGGGGACTCAGAGTAACCAACCGCCTTCTCAATGGCAGCCGTCTCCTGATGTGTTGGCCTCGACCCAACTGTGTTTTACAACAGCAGGCTGCGCCTTCGCTCTGGCAGGGCAAGGCAGTACACCCTACTCCCTGGTGACTAGGGACCAGTGAGCCTTCCTCACCCTCACAAAGGCTGAGAAATCACCTCCGCCGAGGGTCACACCACACTAGGAGTCATACTCCGTATCCCCAACCAACACTGCAACTCGGTCCAGAGGTCCCACCCATGAGGGGCAGCCACCCAGCTCCCAGAGCCCGCGTGTGCTCCCCCAGGACACTCACTGCACCAAAGCACGGGGTTCCACGGGGCTCAGGGTGTCATACACCATGACCAGGTCACTGCCACGGTCATCGCAGGTCGCAACGTCAAAGCTTCGGAAGGTAAGGCTCAGCACGGAGTTGGCATCCCCCCGAAGGGCCCACTGGCAGCGGGCGAAAGCTGGGTAGGGGCTGTCGGGGAAGCCCGGCGTGGTGAAGCGCGTCAGGTCCCCACCGCGGGCGTGCAGGGCGAATCTGCAGCTGTCTGTGTGGGGCACAGGAGGGTGTGCGGCTGAGCTGGGCAGAGCCGGCGGCTGAGCAGCCCCCAGCCCTGGCCTCTCCAAGGTGCCCCAGGCTGCCCTAGACCTAAGACAGACCAAGAACGGGGCTTCTCGTGGCCTGGGGAGGTGAAGGGGTGTAGTGGCTATCACCACCGTGTGATGTGGGGGGACCCTTTGATGGAAGGAGCCTCTGGCTACATCCCTAATCCTCTGAGAAGAAGGCACGATACTTACTGTCCTGGGTAGACTGTACTGTCCTGGGGTCAGTGGCTGAAGAAAAAGGGGGAGAATAAAATTTTTACTGATGTGGTCTACTTCCTCATTCCTGCTTCCTTATTCACCGAAAGGGAGGTGCCGGCCAGCACGCCGTCTTCTCTTCCAGGCACTGGCCCAGGAGCAGTGGCTCCCCTGCTCCACTGCAAGCTGGCCCGCCCAACGCCCGCCCCGGCGGCCCTGCACTCACGGAAGGCCACCACGGAGGTCAGCACGAAGGAGTGCAGGGTGCGGGTGCGGGGAGGCAGCTTGACCGCGTGCTCCTCGGCCATGGCGCGCTCCGCCTCCTCCACCAGGTAGTTGGGGATGCTGAACTCCGACCAGTAGTAGGCAATGACGCTGCCCTCGCTGGGGAGAGATGGCCGAGTCTGAGATGCACGTGGGCTCTGGGCATCCGGCCTGGGCCCACTCTCCCAGATGCCGGGGGATGACCCAAACCCAAATTTGGAAAAGGAACCAAGAATCGCTACCATTCCTAAGTGGCTTAAGTGGCAGGCTCCGTGCGAAGCACTGTACCCTCCTCTGTACCCTTCATCATAGCAATCCCCCGCCCCACCCCTGGTCACTCATCTTGGAGACAGAAGAGCCAAGCATGCTAAGTCACGGGCATGAAGGAGAGAAGAGGACTGGCGCCTCGGCTCTCCAAGGCAGGGCCTTGTGGCTTCATCCCCCTACAGGCTGTGAGGCACTGTCCTGCGAAGGACACCGCCCGAGCCCATGCCCAGCCTTCTCCTCAGTACCCACCTGAAGGCAGTCACGGCTGACTCCTTGTGGTAGGGGCCCAGGGCTGGGATCCCAGCATACAGCAACTTCAGCTGAGGGAAGGAGAAGAGGCTCAGGGCAGGACAGAGGGCAGCGCCAGCGCCCTGCCCCCGGCCCATGCTGCTCCCTCCCGCCTGGGACCTGGGCGCCCCTCCTGTGTCCCACTACAGCCTGGGGAGCAGACAGCAGGGACAGTGCCAGCCCAGGAACTGTTCTCACCGCCTCCTTCACTTTGTTGGCCAGCTCTGCAAACTCAGTGGAGTTTGGGTTCTCATAGGCATCCAGAAAGTTCTCGTTGGTGACCCTCAGGTAGCCATTGAAGACCTTCTGGACCCGCACGGTCCGGACTGTGAGAGACCAGGGAAGGAGAGCAGTCAGAGAAAGTGAGGGCAGCCCTGTCCCACCCCAATGTCCAAGAGCTGCCCTTAGCAACCCTGGGGGAGCTGCTATGCAAAATGGTGCGGAGGAAGGTGGGCCAGGTCTAGAATCTACCATGCTCAGATCCAAGAGCATGAACTGCACAAAACATCCCACAAACATGGGGGTGAATGCCAGGAAGGGGCCATGGACATTGGAGCCCTGTGGGCCAGCTCTGACCACCTCTTTATCTCTCCCCTCTTTCAAGCCCTAGACCCCTCCTCGCCCACTCCCAGGGCACCCTCCCTTCTCTCCCTCCTGTCTGTAAGAGACAGGCCCTCCGTCTGTCCGTTGGGGGAGGGGGTAGAGCCATGCCCCTCCAGCCTTACTCACACTGGAAGTGCCACACCAGTAAACCAGTCGTGAGCGACAGCAAGAGGATGCTGATGAGCACGGCCACCGTCACTACCCAGCACTTGAGGCCTCGTTTCTCAACCTTCTTGGTGTTGTTCACTGGCAAGAACTCCAGGCCCTCCTCCAAGCCATTCATGTTCTGGACAGAGAAAGGCAGTGCAGCTCAGTAACTCTCCCTCACCTCAGCAGGCACTGAAGCCCTCCAGTAATGAGTCATCTTTGACACAGGTAGATGCCCAGGTGTGGGGAAGGCTGGCCCAACCCGGGGCCATGATTGGCCACCAAATGCCTCTGTGCAAAGGCAGCCACTCCTCCAGCCCCTTGCAGCCCGGGGCATGGAGCTAGGAGTTCCACCGAGATTCAGTCCCCAATGACCCCCTGCACCAGGAGCCTGCAGGCAACACGTAAGCTGTACATCCTACCCAGTGGCCTTGCTCCACCAATGTTTAACCAGTCAAAAGTAAAAAGGCTGTATATGTGAGCTGCTCCACCGTTTCACTGTAGAACAAGTCACCCTGCTAGCTAGCTAGCTATTTATTTATTCATTCATTCATTCATTCATTCATTCATTTTGCTTTTGGGTATGTGGGTAGCTCCCTGACTGGGAATCGAACCCAGGCCACAGCGCTGACAGTGCCAACGCCGAAGCCTTAAGCCACTACACCACCAGGGAACTCCCCACCCTGCTTTTTAGCCTTAAGTGTCCCAGTCCAGGATCTCAGGGTTAGGTGAGAAGGCCAGGTCTCTACTTCACTCCACACCTATGCTCTGACTCAAGAGCATGAAAAGCAACAAAACTTCCCACAAACAGGACGGTAGCTTCTCTGGTTCCTCCCTGTCAGGGGGGCATCCAGGAAGCGGGGCATGGATGTAAACAGGGCATGTATGATGTCAGCACGCAATGACAGGTCAATTTTTCTTCCCTATAGCACACACTCTATCTGCTTCCCCTCAATCCTGCAGAGGAGCTGTGCCCTTCACAGGTTTAACTATGTCATACCCACTGCAAAGGAGTTTGTACTAAAAGCAACAGCCTCCACCCCCAACTCCACAGATGTGGCCATTTTTAAGTTTCCAGGTGTGGTTCTTTTGGTAGTAACCTCTTAACTCTAAATAATGTGCTCAGACTGGCATTTCTTGGTTTATCACAATTAAACAGTATCTATTAACTCATTGCTATGAGAGATTCTCCCCCTCCTGCCACATTAGGATAATTTTATCTCTAACTTTTGTTTCCTAATAGGTTCTTTTCGCACACAGGAACACACCCCATAGCTAACCCTACCGTGGTAATCATACTGCAATATATAAATGTATCACATCACCTTAAACTTACACAATATTATTAATATGTCAATAATATCGCAATAAAAATAAATTTTTAGAAAGAAAAGAAACATCCCAGAGGCAACTAACTTAAAATGCTTTCAAACTGCATGTTCAGGAATTTGTGTCTATATTTCTAAATAATATGCCAATATCACTGTTCCTTAATTCATTTATTTAAAATATTATCAGCTGACTTTCTATTATGATAATGTGGACTTTAATGGCCTTCTTTCGTTATATCTCACCCAACCTCCCAATAGCTATAGAGCTAAAGTTTTAAAAATTTATATCCATTTTTATTAATTTTTTGAAAATATTGTTCAACTATTATTTCCTTCCCAGTACAGTTTTTCCTGCTGCAAATATTCATTTGAATTTCTTTTTAACATACCCAAGTCTTTCCATACAATCTATGAGTTCTGTGATACTCTTCTGATCTTCCGCACATGAAGTCTATCAAATAGCCTCTCATTTCCTTCTCCTGTGGCCTTCTGTCCTACAGCCCTCTGTCCTTTCCCATAGCTGTTGCCTGGAACTTCCTTCACCATCACCCTGGGAATTCCCTTCATCTCCCTCTTGTGTCAAAACCCATTTCTTGGATTCCATGTCTTCATCTCTACTGGCTTACTTCATTTTGGTGGAACACCACACTTCAAGTAGCTTCCTGAGAAATGTTTTGAAACTTTTCATGTTTCTAAAAGAACCTTAATTCTACAATCACATTTGTTGATAGTTTGGCTGGGTATAAATAAGACTGTAGGTTTCAAATAAGTTTCACTTAGAATTCTGATGGCTCCATTGTGTTTTAGCTTCTAATTTTGCTTTTGAGAAATATAATAGTACACACCCATTCTTTATTTACTCATGATTTATTATCTTTCTCTGAAAGCCTTGAGTATGTGTTTTGAATTGAGTCTTTCAATTACATAAGGCTGAGCTCTTCACCTGCCGTTTGAATTTAGAAATTCTTATCATTCAGTCTAGTAAACTTTCTTGCATTATTTCTCAGATTATGTCCTCCCCTTCATTTTTCTCTGGTCTACCGGTCTGCAATTTCTAGTATATTGATATCTAACTTTATTTATCCTTCCTCTGCTATTATCCATCTCAGTGTTTAAACTTACTGAGTTTTTCATTTCTGCTATCAAAAGTTTAATTTCCAAGAGTTCTTTCTTGTTCTCTAAATTTTATTGTTTCTTGTTTTCTGAATTTTGGATGAAAAACCTTCTCACTTTTATTTTTTTGTTGAGTACATTTTCTCCGGGGTTTTTGTTTTGTTTTGTTTTTTTAACTTTCTCTTTCATGTTGAAGGCTTTCCTCAAATGCCCAAGGATGCTTTGTTGTTCATTCATATTTGGGAATAAGGTCTATTTGCATGCTCTGTATGCATGGTTTGCCACAAGTAGCTTTGCTATAGGCCACAATTAAGGAGTTTTGTTATTCTTTTTTTTAAACTAGGCACTCCCAAAAGCCAGGTTATGTAGTTCTTTTCTATGGGGTTGTTTAATTGCACCAGAGAATAATGTTCTAATCTCCTGGATGGAGCAATTTAAACACAGCCACTAGCATTCAGAACGTGTGAGAGAATAAGACCTTTGCCTCTTTTTGCCTCTCACTACAGCCTTCCTCTGTATCTAGTGTCCTCAGGTCTAGAGAAATCTATTTCTCACCCCTTATGGGGGGGCTGGTAGGGTAGGAGTGTTTTCGTTTGGGCAGAAGTGGGGTTCTTAGGATTTCTAACAATGTCATTCCCTGTCTCACTTCCATCTTCTATAACACCAGAGGCCAATTCCTGAGCCTGGCAGAGGACATTATCAAAGAAATCCTGGGAGAATATTTCCAAGAGCTAAAGAGAAACAAATCTCTTTAATTCAAAGGGCTCACTGAATGGTGAGAAAACTAAATGAAAAAGCAGACATAACTAAATACATCATGATAAAATTTCAGAACACCAAGGATAAAGAGTAGGTCCCCTAAGCCTCTATCTGGCTTTTTTCCCCCTTCCTTCATAGTTTACATTCTTCATCATTTAGGATTCTGAGATTCTTCAACATTCTAGGGGTTTTTTTTCTTTAACTTACTCTTATGAACTTACGGAATTTTAAAAATAGCTTCACTGAAGTATAATTGACAAAAAAAAAACTATACATATTTAAAGTGTACATGTTTTGGCATATATATACACCCATGAAACCACCACAATCAAGATAATGAGCATATCCAACATTTTGAAAAGTTTTCTCCTGGTCTCTCCCTTCTACTCCTTCCCATTTCCTTTCTTGTCCCCAAGCAACTACTTATTCGCTTCCTATAGATTAGTTTTCTTTTTCTAGAACTTTACATACATGAAATTATTCAGCATGTATTCTTATCACCTAGCTTCTTTTAAGCAACACAGTATTTTAAGATTCATCCACATTATTATGTTTATTATGTTAATACTGCATTCTTTTCTATTGTTAAGTAGTACCCCATTCTGTGGATATACAATTTGCTTACCTATTCACCTACTGATGCACATTTGAATTGTTTCCCATTTGGGGCTATCACAAACAAAGCTGCTATAAACATTTCTGTGTAAGTCCATGTATTGGTGCATGCTTTCATTTTCTCTTGGGTAAATTACCTAGGAGTGGAATAGCAAGTTTGTATGATAGGTTTACGTTTAACTTTGTAAGAAACTGCTGAACTGTTTTCCAAAGTGATCGGACTATTTCACATTCCCATCAGCAGTAGTTAAGGATACCAGTTGTCCACAGCCTGTCCAACACATGGTATGGTCAATCTTTTCAATTTTAGCCATTCTAATAGATGTATAGTGAGTGGTATCTCACTATGGTTTTAAGTTACTTTTTCCTATGACTAAGGATGTTGAGCGTCTTTTCATATACTTGCCATTTGCTTATCTTCTTTGGTGAAATGTTTTTCAAAATCTTTTTCCTAGTTTATTTTAAATTGGTTTGCTTATTTTCCTGTTGAGTTTTGAGAGTTCTTTATATATATTCAGGATATAGTCCTTTGTCAAAAATCAGTTGTCCATATTACCAGTGTTTATGGGTATATTTCTAGACCCCATTCTGTCCATGATCTTTGTCTGTCTTTATAATACCATACTGCCTTCATTACTGTAGCTTTGTAAGTCAAAAGGCTATTGAAATTAGTGGTTGAATTTGTATATGTATTTGTTTTTGTATTTGTATTTGTATATGTTTACAATGACCTATTGAAAATTAAAACTAAAAAAATAACATTTACAGTAGCATTAATAATATGAAATACTTAGGAGTAAATCTGACAAAGGATGTCCAAGACCATTACACTGAGAGTAATTTTAAAAGAGCTAAATAAATCAAGCCCTACCCCTCATAGTCATGGACTGAAAGACTCAGTATAGTTAAGATGTCTGTCTGTTCTCCTCATATTTGTCTGAAGATTTAATATAGTCTTGATCAAAATTTCAGCAGACTTTTTGTAGAAATTGATAAGCTACTCTGAAATTCATATGGAAATGCAACAGATCATGAAAAAAAGAACAAAGCTGGAGGATTAACATCACCTGAGCTTATGACTTATTATAAAGGCATTGCATGTTTTTCTTTATATTTCAAAAATCATATATTTCATTTCCAAGAGTGATGTTTTATTCTTTGATGGTTATTTTTTTGAGCAGCCTTTTCTTATTTTATGAATGTACTACCTTCTTGCTCTTTCTCAGGATAAAACTAGATTTCTTTTTTTTTTTAATATAAGTCTTTCTCTTTCAGGCTGTAGGTTTTCTTTAAATGGCCAATGGTCCTTGTTTGTCTAATCATATTTAAAAATGAAAAAATAGTAAGGCTTTAATAGACTGTGTGCATGCGTGTGTGTGTGTGTGTGTGTGTGTGTGTGTGTGTATTAGAAGAAATGTAACAAAATAATTGTTTATTATGTTTATTTGCAATTTACAGAGGTCTTTCACACTATTTTCTTGCCTGATCCTCACAACAATCCTAGAATCACTCATGACTGGTGCCATCGCCCCCGTTCTACAGATAAGGCAGGGAGAAATGCTGACTTTGCAAGATCACACAGCCAGTCCAGGATGTGCCCGGTTTCTGCCTCCCAGTGTGGTCTACTTCCAGAACTCAGGAAGCAACTATTCAGGGAAAAGGGAAAGCAAGCTCCTTGGGAAGTGGCAGTGGCCCACAGCATGCACAGCAGACCCCAGGGACCACCTCCAGTCTGGCTGTGGAGCAAGGCCACCCACAGGCTCGAGGGCAGGGCCTTGATCGCCCCTGCAGTGTGAACGTTCGGCTCCCTCCACTCAGCCTAGAAAGGCTGTCTAATCAGTAACGAGACTGCTTCCTTTTATAACCCTACCCTCAGCTCCATTTTCAAGCATATTAGAGATCATCTTGCCTAATCCAGTCATGTTATTGATAAGGAAACTGAGGCTGAGAGAGAGGGAGTGAACTGTCCAAAGTCACACAGGTAGTGAAGTTAGTAAAACAGCAACGCCCTTCCACCCTAGACAGGTTTCACCTTCCACATGGGGTGGGGGTGAGGGGCAGGAGCTCCCATCCACTGTGCATAACTGCACACATAACCATCTCTACGTAACAATCTCTATACAGGGTCACAGAGCAATGGAGGAGGAAGTATACCCGTGACTGCTTTTGCCTCTCCTTTCCCTCTTCTGTAAAAGTAAATGTATTTGCAAGTACAAACACATACAAAACCCAGTGCTGTGAAGCTAGATGCTTGCTTACCATAAGCAGAGATAGAGGCCAATCCCCAGCAGCCAGCCAGAGTCCCCAGAAACACAGCAAGACTCAAAGCCAGCTCCAATAAGAGAGCAAGGGATGACTTTCTAGAGGACAGATGGGCACGAAGGGCTTGGGGTATGCACACAGTGAAGAACCTTGAGGGATAAAGGGGAGAACCCAAGGGGCAGCCTGCAGGGACAAGATCAGGTGATCTCCATTCCCGTCTAGCTTGCTGGAAGGATAGAGGGCTATGGTTCAGAAATGTAGGCTGGGGAGTAGAAGTCCTGAGACTATCAGAGTTTCTATTGTTTTAAATACACTAGTGCAAGTGGCATATATCCTCCCCAAGGTCAGTGGTTGCCCAAAACAACCTGATCTACAGAAGATATTTGATGATGTAAGAAAGACTCTTGACTCCCATTAAGTAAGAAACTCACCAGGGTTGAAAGCTAAATGTTGAGCAAACAAAAGTCTGTGTCCAAGTCAACCACAGAACCCTCCCACTTGAGGGGAAACCTTCTCCTGGCTCCCCAAGCACATACTAACAGACCTATCACTGGCTCCAAACTCTCCAGGGTCCACTCTGCCACTGCCTCTGGGGACCAGCAAATCCAAAGCTGGTCTTGCCATCATTGGTAGCTCAGAGTGTGGTCCTCACTAGAGAAAAGCAACTGATGAGCGTTTATAAATGGCAAAAATAACATTATCCAAACACCCATGCAAGATTCCAATCAAAGTAGATAGGGAAAAAATAAATCTTCATGCTACATTCTTTTTTTTTTTTTAGATTGTTCCTCATTTGCCTAAGGTTGGGTGTGATCTTCTGGGATGGTGGGGAGTGAACCTGAAAACAGAAGAGGTCACTCAGAGTTCTGGGAGGGACCGTGAAAGGATATCACATGACAACTGGTAACCTGCTTCTACTGCTGAAGATCAAGGTCAAGGGGCAGGTGTGATGTCACTGGCTGGAGACAAAGGTGTGTTGCTCAGACCTGAGACTAGAACATGTGCCACTGCCAACTCCGCCCTTGATTTGTGGCAGGTGCTTGTCACTTACAGGTTCAGTGACTCAGTGTACCCACCACCAGACGGGATGCATTTTAATGCCATGATGTCATCACTGTCATTATGATCATGAAAACCATAAAATATCCCTGAGATTCTCAAGCAAGAAAGGACAGTCTGAGCATCTGCAACAGTTTTCCATGGAGAGGTGTAGACTGACCAGACGTACCATTTGAAATGGAACAGAAAACAACGGTCCTGTCCCGTTTCAAACTGTACGTATGGTCAGCCTACTGACACCTTGAATTTAGCTCAGTGAGACTAGGCTGACTATATGTACCATTTGAAATGGGACAGGACCATTGTTTTCTGTCCCGTTTCAAATGGTATGTCAAGGTCAAAGACAAAGTCAGCATACCTCTCAGGGCCAACTCCCTGATGGCAGTTTATGTTATATTCTGCCCAGAGTCCCCCAAAACACAGCATGCCTCAAGGCCACCTGAGATGACAGAGCAAGCAATGAATTCCAAAAACTAACACTGTATTTGTCATCCGAGGCGATGCTGAGCACAGCAGAAGTGCACAGCCCCGAGATGCCAGAGGCAAAACTGGAGAAAGGCCTCTTTTTCAAGAGACTTGGTTATAAAGGGACCCTGTCTCCAGGCAGAAGGGGCCCTACTTAGGATGGGCACGCTCTCATTAAGTCACCGCCCACACGCAGGGAAACTCGGGCAGCTGTGGACACAGTGCAGGCAGCCCGCAGGCAGCCTCCCAAGGGCAACACTTCACCCACCCTGCTCCCACTGCAGTCCCAGCCCCGCACAGTGACCAGCACAGAGAGGACACTGGATTTTCATCTCAGGAGGACTGAAAGGAAAAGATAGCCCACATCCGAATTCTCCACCCCCTCACCCACCTGGGACAACTGATCTCACAAGAAGCCAGATACTGAAGAACCCAAGAAGGTATGGTTCCCATTGATGATGCCACCCCGGCATTTCCCAGACTAGTCTGGGCATGAAAAATAACAATAAATATATGAAAGAAAACAAGTACGTACTAGCCCGGCATTCAGATTCCCAAGCCCCGCCCCCCAGAGACACTGGCACAGTAATCACGGGCAGGGCCCCGGGATTTGGAAGTTCAACAAGTGCACAGGTTATTCTCAGGAATTGGAAAGTTTGAGAAACACAGCCTTCCGGACTTGCTTCCATTTCCAAGAAGCTGCCAGCCAAGCTCACCCACTTCCCATCCCATCACAGTCAGAGGAGCCTGCCAGGTCACAGCAGGGTGACGTTCCAGTTTCAGTCTGCCTATTTTAAGCACCCACTTGGGATACGAGATACCTGTTGGACTTTGCTCCCGTGCCCTAGGGCCCTCCCACAACAGGCTACAAGCACCACCTGGAGTCTCTTAGGCTGCCACCAGACTTCCTCAGAGACACACCAGTAAGCTGGTGGTGGACTCCTTGAACTTTTGCCTTTTGTTGCCCAACGCTCTCACCCTTGCCCTTTTGACCCCGTCACTGTCCTCCTGCCCGAAGGAGCTTCCAAAATAACCTGCAGATCTGTGATCCCGAGCCATCTAGGGGAACAGAAAGCTGACCCCAAGCCAGTAATTCCTACTGAAGGAAATAAATCAAAACTCAGCACACCTGGTCAGAACAGGAAGCGAAGTCTCAGGGACCTGACTCAGCCAACCTCGGAGACTATCAGCAGAGATACCCAGTGGCTCTCTGCCAGCCTCTATCTGGCCCCTGCAGGTGTCACACCTGGGCCCCTCCCCAACTCCCTGCAGTGCCTGGGGCCCTGCCCACAGAGCCATGGTCCTGTGACCACACACACCTTCAACAAGGCCCCCAAAAGGGACAGACTAGGAGGAGCACTGCCGGATACAAGTCTCTTCTTTCCCTTTTGAGATCAGGCCTGAGAATGCTGAGCCACTGGAGCAAATATCTCTCACTGTGCCTCAGTTTCCCACTCTAAAAACTGGGTTAATAACTGCTTCTAGCCTTCTAAGTAGAGGTATCATAAAACATAATTAGCTGATTCATGCTGATGGCAGGGGCCTGCCTACTGTCTCCCTTCGCTTTCGTTGTCTCCACCCACCATTTACCCATCAGCCCAAAGCCAGGCAAGGCCCATTCTTCCCTCTGGTCTGGTGGAACACCTGGAGTTCAAGTTCAAACATTAAAACTAAACAACAAAGAAATCCTTAACAGCACACGCCTACCTGATGGGCCTCAAAGAGCTGGGTGAGAGCAGCGCTGGCAGCTCTTCCCAGAAGGTAAGACACAAATCCAGACCCGCCTGTCCACTGCACCAGGAGGGCCTCAGCTCCTGTCCACATCCCTCCTCTCCGCTCCCCTCCACTGAGGAAGGCAGGGACAGCCCGTGGGCCTTTCCACCCACTCAGCACAGAGGAGATTCACCCAGCAAAGCCAGAGCATCTGCCTGACCACACACTTACACCCAGTCTCTGCATCAAGTTCCAGGGGTTCCCAAAACATTTTAAAAGCATTCAAATCTTATTTCCAATGGCGTTTTTTACAACACCTCAAAATCATGAAACAATCAATGGGCTGGCTGAAGTAGCAGCAGGACCTAGAGGGCCTTGGGCTACTGTCTTCGAGACACTGTCCCAAAAGGCCATGACAGATATCAAAACCACTGACGATACCGACCCTATGGCTCTTGGGCAGCATCAGAAAGGGGTCTGCATGTGGACTGAAGCCCCTGACTGTCCCCAGGGGGCTTTCACACCCACCTTCCCTGTCTCACAGCTGTGTGAGGGAGGCGGAGGCCATGACAAACATTAATCCCTATTTCGTGCATCTTGGTGCCATGTTAAGGGTTTTAAATATATATTATGTCTAATTCTTACAAGTAGGTTTCATTTTCAGATGAGGAAATGGGTTAAACAGTTAAAAAGTGGCAGGGCTGAATTCTGTCTGACCCCAAAGCCAGTGTTGTTCTCAGGACACCCTACTGCTTCTTAAGGGGGACCACGATGACGGGTTTCTACCACTTCAGAACTCGTCCAGGGGTGCTGATAGCCCCCACCTTTGACCTTGCCCCAGCAATAAGGCCCATAAACCTGGAGGAAACCACGAGGCTGGTCCCATCCTGCTCACTGAGAAGGGCACAGGTCCCCTCACCACTTACCATATCCACCTACCTTTGAGGACACAGCCCAGGGTCAAGCCCCTCCAGGAAACATCCACAGACCACCTCCATCCACAACCCTTTCTCCTGGGGACCTGCACTACCCACTTGGCATCAGTGATGCCTTGGTGGTCAGATCAGGCAGTCAAGAAAGTCAGGGTGTCCCATTTCCTTTTCGTTTTGCTTCTCTCTCCTACCTCCTCTACCCTTGACCTTGCCAGGGTTAGAGATTCATTGACTGAATGAATGATGGATGAACTGATTGACTGAAAGACTTCTCTCTCCACAGCCAGACTTAGATAGCGTCCTCACGGTAAACTGGGAATAGATCATCTGCCAGGTATCAGAACCCAGGGAATCTACCAGGCAGTGTTCAACCTTGGAAGGGGAGAGAAAGTTCAGTCCATGCCCCAGGGTTCTGCCTACAGCACTCCCTCCCTCCATCTCTCAGGTGTGAGCCCTGGCCTGGCCACAGGCTACATACACTGTCAACCTCATCTAAATGTGGACTCTCCCAGTCCCCTCCCCTCCCAATCCTCAGTTAAAAGCTACCCCCAGGACACAACCTCCTTGTAATTCCAACCGGATAATTCCACCTCAACTCCAAGATCACACCGGCCCACCTGCTCCCAGGGCTCAAGTTTGCACCAGCCTATCCTTATTTGCCAAAGGTCCCCTTCCTGACCCCAGCACCACACCCCCCCAACTCTTCTCCAGCCCCCAGTCAGAGCATCTGCCTCAGCAGTACAACCAGGCAGATGCCCCCAGAAACGAAACAAGGGAAACAGGAAGCACCGGCGGCCTTTGTCTCTGAGTCCACATTTTGATTTCACAGGCTCATGGTTTTTGAACGATTGAAATTTTTGTTGAGATCCTTGTAGATTGAGTGCCATTGTAAGAAATAACACTGAGATCCCCCGTACACTTTGCCCATTCCCCACAACGCTAACATCTTGTAAAACTATATTACAATACCAAAACATTGATATAATCCACTGATCATATTCACGTTTCCCATTTTGCCTGTATTCATTTGGGTGTAAGTACCAAGTTCCATAGGATTTTATCACTGGTTCCTGTAAGCACCAGCACGGTTAAGGTTCTGATCCCTCCTGTCACCTGGCTGTGACCCGCCCCTCCCGTCCACTCACCTATCCTCCAGTTCTAGAGTTGTCATTTCAAACATGTGATAGAGTGAATTATTCAGGCTATAACCTTTGGGGACTGCTGGCTTTTTTCACTCAGCAAAATTCCCTGGAGCATGATTCCAGTCATTGCATGCCTCAGTAGTTTGTTTCTTTTTATTGCCGAGTAGTACTCCACGGCACGCAGATCCTATAATCCGCTGAGCCTTTCTCATCGGCTGCCTTGGTGAACCCAGGAATCTGCCACAGTTAGGGGAAAAGCCCTGTCCACCCGCCTCCTGGAGTTGACTGCATTCCAAAACACCTCTTCCACCTCCTGAGTAGCTCCCAGGCATGTTAATGGAGCAACAAATCTAAGACACTGTTTGGGCGGCAAAAGGACTAAGTGTACAAACAGGAGGGCGCGGGGGTTACAGCCCAGAACCGCCACGTGGAAGTAACAGGACAGGAGCGAGGAGAGAGCTGCGAAACTGCAACTGCGTCCTTGAAATAGGACCCAATAAGTCTAACAATAAAAATGAATTTAAAAAAAAAAAAAAAAAAAAAAGAAATAGGACTCGTAGAGGTAGGACAATTCCCACCTCCCATCCTCCCAGGGGAAATCGTATTTTCATTTAGTGCCAACATTACAAAGGTCTTCCTTCCCCCAGGTGTGATTAGCATCACAACGACCCTGCGTGTTAGCATTGCAATGGAACCAGCCAAACTTGGGAATGGAAGAAGGCATGAAAAATGTCGAAAAATGTCGGAGTCTGCTTTCTCTGACTTCAAGACGCTCCACTCTGTCATTCAAATTGTTTGCTAACCCTCTGGCCATCTGGTGCAACCTCACAATATTTTTGGTTAGCAATATTCCCGTTAAGACACGGGACCCAGGATTCAACAGCATGAAACCCAGGATTCATAATCCAAATGAGGCTTACCCAGCGTGGTGTCCATGGGGGCTGTTCTCCAATTACCTCCCTTATCCTGAGTGCTCTATTTTCATTAACTGTCCAAAATACATTCAATTGGCACACGCAAATAATAAAAATAAATAATAAGGAATGATATGTCCACTTGCTGAAAGCTCGTGCAGCAATCAAAAATAGTTTTTCAGGGAGTTCCCTGGTGGTGCAGTGGCTAAGGCTTCGGTACTGTCAACGCTGCGGCCTGGGTTCGATTCCCAGCCAGGGAACTACCCACATACAAAAAAAATGGTTTTTCAAAGAGTAGGTAATGATATGGGAAAAAACTACCTAAAATATAATGTTAAATGAAAAACTAAAGTCATTTAGGCACTTCCCACCCTTCTAACTCACTTCAGGCATCTCTGAGAAGCTCCACACTGGGCCCCTCCCCCACCGTATCAGTGAGATGGCTTCCGGGTTCCCAGTCACCCCCATCCTAGTCTCCTGCTGCTCCTTAAGGATGTGGGAGCGCTGTGTCTTTGCTCTGCAACCTTAACGTGGGTTATGACGGTAATAAACGTGTGACGAATTCATTACAACCATGTCTTTAGCTGCAGAATAGGAATGACATTATGATTCCATTTACGGGAGAATCCATTTACACATACGAGTATATATATTAATACACGAGGGCTGTCCAGAAAAAATCCAGCCATAAATGCCTCTACTTTTCATAGTACTTTCTGCACAGCCCGCATATATTATATGCATAGAAGACTTGTGGGAGAATATAACCAAACTCTTTATAGGGGCTATAAAATCTGGAAGAGAGAATTTCAGAGGAATTTGGTCTTCTATTTCGCACAGTACTGTAATGCTTGACTTAAAAAAAAAAAAAACAAAAGAAAACCCTTAACTTTTGTAATAAGAAAAAAAAAAGCACCTTCCTTTAGAAAACATGCATAGGCAATACACCAAATTAGTAAAATGCCTCCCTAAGGTATGTTGCCCCATTTTTTAATTCTTCCTACTTATCTGAGCCAGATTTTCTTTTAATAATAATAATAATTTGAAATAATAATTTTTAAAGTTATAACCACATAAAAATACCGGGCGGGGGGATTTATTTTGGATTCTAGGAAGCTACGCTACATGCCTGGCTTTCACTGAGCTTGGCGTCTACTCAAAAGCTCTGGTTCTCCACTTGCTCCCCATCTCCCAGGCTCACATCACCACGGTGCGGGGGAGGTGGCTTTTGTCTCCGTTGTCAGGGTGGTGCTGAAAGCACAGCAATTCCTCTGAAGACAGATGGGACACAATTCTGTCCTTGGCAGCTCCTCTTGCAGGCTGTCCATATCCTTCTGACTCATAATTAAGTCATCCAGGGTCTGGCCTTTCCCTCCCAGGAACGTGGCATCTACAAAGATAAGCCAAGGCTCCAACACCTCATCAGAGTTGGTACTAAATAACAAATGTCACAGATTCCCAGGAAGGAGTTGGGAGCAGCCCAGAGTGACTTGGATCCATAAATGGACCCCCTTGGGGACAGTTCTTCAACAGACACAAGCCTACCAGCTCTTAATGTCCTGCAGCCCCCAGTCCTCCACCGTACCCAGCAAATAGAAGGCTGATACAGCACCTTTGGCAGAACACAAACTGGATGTGTGATACAACAAACCAGATAAAGCGAATGCATAGGGTAAGGAATGGAAAAAGGCATGAAAAATGTGAATGACCTGATTTGTTGGCGTGGGGGAGGGTGAGTTATTTTTTTCATTTTAAAGTTTCCATTATGAATGTTATTCATGTATTTAATAAATAAAGGTACATTTTGTTGAAAGCCTGGACGAAACCACATCTCCAGCGCGACTCCTGGTCTACCAGATGAGTAACCGCATCAAAAGGGGAAACCAGATGAGTCTGGTGTGAGAGGTTTTTAGTGGACTGGCCTCGGCGCCTGAGGCTCACCACTCTCTGTTTAATGATGCTCTACGATTTTGCTGGGGATAGGCATCAATCACCATGGTCTTTGGAAAACAACTGTGTAATGGTGTTGCAGTTGAGACTGTAGGCTTTGAAGTCTACAGATCCAAGTCTGAACTCTTACTCTACCTCTGCTTTTGGGCCATTACACAAACCCTTTGAGCTTCAGTATACTCATCCATAAACAGGCTTTTTTTTTTTTTTTTGGTCACACAGCTGCTTCCAAGGTAGAGAGAGAGAACGAATTGAAGTACACATATTTAGTAGTGGGTAGAATGACTGTCATCATATTCTTATCCTTTTTGCCACCATCATCACTATCTCAAGAGAGACAAGGAGGCAAGATTTTGACCAATTGGACACCTATCACAAGCATGCTAAGGATTCTGTTGTTAACCCTGGACACAATAAGCAAATTCTAAAAATAAGAGATTCCAAGACAGAATTTTTAGTAGGGACCTGCTTCTAGAAAAGTTCTTAACAAAGAAAAAAAGGGCAATTAATTACTAGCCATAAGCTCTGAGCAAACCCCAAACACGCTTGTCACCACTGCCAGCCAAGGTGAGAATTCTTGCAAAGCCCAAAAGTTCCCATTCTTATTCCCATACTACTAGGCTGACCAGACGTACCATTTTAAATGGGACAGAAAACAACGGTCCTGTCCTGTTTCAAATGGTATATATATGGTCAGCCTAATCTCACTGGGCTAAATTCAAAGTGTCAGTGGGCTGACTACGTATCGTTTGAAATGGGACAATACATTTTTCTGTCCCATTTCTTTCTTTTTTTGGGGGGTGGGGAGTGGGGGTGGAGGGTAGCTCCCTGGCTGGGAATTGAACCCAAGCCATTGTGTTGAGAGCACTGAAGCCTAGCTGCTATACCACCAGGGAACCCCCCACTTTGAAACAGTATGTCTGGTCAACCTAAATACTACCAAATGCTACTATAATTTTGTTAAGCCACAGGCATCCCAGGAACATCCTAAGAAAAGAAATCCAGTTGCTTACCCAAATCAAATCAATTTCTATCCTTAATAATTCTTCTGTTCCTGAGCCCACTGGGCTAACAGCCCTGTCTTGCACTACAGCAGTCCAAGTAGAATACAGAAGAGCCAGAACACCTGGGTTCAAATCCTGATTCCACTACTATTTTGCTCTGTGACCTTAGGCAGATTACTTAGCGTCTCTGTGCTCCACTTTCCTCACCTATAAAAAAGGAGTAATAGTAGTACTGAGAGGTATAACACATGATATATGCTCAGTAAATACTGGTGATGATGAACAGTGCTCTAAACACTCCAGCAGCATGTGCACAATGCCAGAAGCAACATCTATGAGCTCCATCACACTCTCCTTCCTCTTTCAAGAACGTATGTGCTCTCTTAGGAGAGACACGAGCCACAGCCCGAGCAGAACCACAGGCCAGACAAGGAACAGACACCAGGGAAACTCCAGGACCACAGTGGCCACTGGCCACAGCACAGGCACACCTCCTGGGTAGAGAGAGGCTCAGGTTGGGGCAGCTGTGATGACATGGCACATCCGCCAGCAAGCCTGCTGGACATATCCATCCCGGGCAAATTCCCACAGGAAGTAGGCGACATGGGCCGCTTACTTGGGTAGCTGTCAGGTCAGGGTATCTTCTCCTGCACCTCCATTTTTCCATTTCCTAAATGAGGGTTGTGACTTTCCATGTCTTCCCAAGACCAAGGAGGAGGGAAGGTCCCAGAAGAAGGCAGGCTCCTAGTCCATTCGGAGCACCTATAGGCAAGGGCCCACCTGAAAAACAATCTCAGTGACCCGCAGCTGACTACCTTCTCTGCTCCTTCCTCACCCCCCAGCACACACCTAACAGTACAGGGGCCTTTGGAGCCCAGCACATGCTCAAGAGAAGGGAATGTTTTTAGTACGTGTGCTGCCGGAGTGAACACGAGAAGGGAATTTTTAAGTTTTGTTTCACAGGGTAGGGAGGGAGAGGGGTCAAATCAGAGCAAATCAGAGGGTGAAAAGATGAGGAGCAGTTATACAGTCTTGCACACTTTTGCTTTCCACAGAGGATCTTTCTCAAAGAAGTACCATAAAGGGAGGGAAATGAAAACTGGAACCATAGGAAGAGGGTCTTGATCACTGGATTTGCTACCCAACACCCCTCAGAGAAGTTCCCTGTGTCCAGCAAGACAGGCTGGCACTTGGGAAAGGTCAACACCCCCTGACTGCCGGGGTTTGAGCCTCTTCACATGCACCTGTCCTAACACTGCATCACCTTACTGTTTGTCTGCAGGCCTTTCCCAACTCAGAAATGCAAACCGTATGATTTGTACACCGCGCTGCAACTTACAGGGGACTTTCAGGTTTGTGAAGTTTCCCTTTCAATCCTTGCAACAAACCTGTAACCTATGTCATCCCCATTGTCTATCACAGAAACTGAGGCTTAGAGAGATGAGGCAACATCTCTGAGATCACCTGGCAGGAAAGTGAGCGGCACCAGGTCTTGGTTTCATATTGGACACTCCGGCCACCACATCACAGATGGCCGCTGGCCCCAGCTCACCTACCGTAGCCCTTCAAGCCTGGGTTCAATGCCCATCTTAAGTGCCCGCCCTGGGTTTCTCCAGAATCTAGTGCTTATCACACAGAATTCAACTCCCTCTATCCCACGCTACCCTGGGTGTTCCCCGAAGGCGGAGACTGTGCCACGGGGATCTTCCCCAATGCTACTGCCCTGTACCTGGCACACGCTCAGTCAGTGGGCACCTAATAAATATTCGTTACATTGAATGAGTGAACATTTGGCCAGTTAACAGAGATGACTCTCTGAATAGCCAGAGCTGTACAGCCTAGTCTCCACAAGATCTGATTTCCCAATCCTGGTTTCCATATGCCTAGGGCATCCCCAGTCTTACGTGGGGCAACCCTGACTTCAGAAGGAACCAGTGGCTGCCAAAGCAAGTTCATGGCCACCATAAACTATTCAACAGAGCCCAGGACACTCAGTGAGGCAGGCATCCCCGTTCCTGTTAATAGCCATGACAACTGGCATCCATACACCTGTGCTCACACAGGCAGGACTCACACAATCCCCAGGCGCAGCTGGGCATCAGGGCTCCAGAGTGGCAGGGAGCACAGAGGTGGCCACTTCCGGCTGGATGAGAACAGGTCGGAGTGGGGTGGAGGTGGGCAGAGTCCTCAGCCTCGGGAAGGACACAGCCAGATGCAAGCACCACCAAACAGAACCTTTCCCAGCAGCAACAGTGCCCCTGTGGGACCTGGCATGATCTAGCCAGGCTCTGCTCACGCAGAGGGCAAACCCAGGGGAGGCAGCCGCACCTCCTGGTCAGGGAGCAAGTTAAGGCAGAGCCTGTAGACCCTGACTGCAAATACTGACAGGTGACCCAGGGAGTGAGATCGCTGGTGAGGCGTGGAGTGCAGAGGAATCCTGAAGGCTTCCTGGAGAAAAGGAAATGAGCAGGCCACTTCCTGCAGGACACTCTCCGGCAGAGGAGGCGGGAGCCTGGAGCCCCAGCAGGCTATTATCTAGGGTTCGTAAACACAGCAATTACCGCAGGAAAATAGAAGGCGTCCATGCAGGTGAATCTACCTCCGACAGGCAGAGGCTCACAGGGCACAGGCCCAGCCTCCAGGCTGGTTGCCAAGGCCATCATTCTTCCTCACAGGGAGTGAAAGGTGGAAGTAACAAGCCTGTGTGTGATTCACCTAACCACGGCAGCCCCAAATTTGGTCTGCAAGAGACCTAAATCAAGACGCCACTTAGTGAAAAGAAACTGATTTCAGAGAGCGCCAATATCTGAGCTGACATGGGAGAAAGGGCCACAAGCGCGGGGCAGAGGGGAGGTTCCTGAACCCAGGCACAGGGAGAGCAGGGGCACAGGAGAGAGCAGGGGCACAGGAGAGAGCAGGGGCACAGGACAGAGCAGGGGCACAGGGCAGAGCAGGGGCACAGGACAGAGCAGGGGCACAGGGCAGAGCAGGGGCACAGGGCAGAGCAGGGGCACAGGGCGGCCATCATGTGCAGAGCAGCAAAGCTCCCTCACAGAGCAGCGCCGGCCTCCCAGTGTCCGCCTGGGGTGCACTGGCCTTCCAGGAAACCTGGGGACAGAGAAGTGGCGGCTCGGCTGCCAGTCCTGCCTGGGCACTGCCCCCTAGGTGTGTCCTTCAATAAAATGACCAACAACCGGTCCCCAACTCTGTCCGTTCAAATGCAATGTCTTCGCTCTTTGTTCCTCCTGCCAAACGAGGGCTTTTCAGCTTCCAGGTCCTCGAAAGGGCTCAAGACACACGTTCCCCAATCCCTTCCCACACGGTCACCTTCCCAAGAGGTTCCCTTGAGACGCTCAGACACGCTCCACCCTGCAGTCCTCAGCTCAGGCTCCAAGACAACCAAAGCTCTGGTCTCCCAGGTGCCCTCCGCAAAGGCCCCCAAATGCCTCCCACCAGAAAGGCCGAGAAGGCCTAGATTCCGAAGCCCCCAGGGAACCCTCCCGTGCCTCCCCCAAACCACCCCACCCCTGCGAGCCTCCGGCCCGGGTCCCTTCGGGAGGTACTCCGACGGCGCGGAGTCCACGCAGATGGTCCCCTTTCCTCCTTGGCGATCCGGGGTCTCCCGGGCCCTGCGCGTTCCCACCTCCCCCGTGGCTGGCGCGCAGCAGGGCAGGTACCAGAGGTCCTCCGGCCAGGCACCCGCCAAACAGGAAATTCCACCTGTTGGGCCAGCAACTGGGGGCCACAAGGGGCAGTGGAGCGGTCCCTCGGCCAGACAAAGCGCGGCGCGGCGGGGACCGGGGCGCCCGCTCGCAGCTCCCGGCCAGGCTGGGGGCTCCGCGGCCCCGACGCCCCCCCCGCGCCCCCCGACGCCCCGCGCCCGCCCCCCCGCGCCCCCCCGCGCCGCGGCCCCGCACCCCGCGCCCCCTCGCACCCCGCGCCCCCCCGCGCCCGCGGCCCCGCGCCCCCCCGCGGCCCCGCCCCCCCGGGCCCCCGACGCCCCGCCCACCCGCGCCCCCCGCGCCCCCCGCGCCCCCCAACGACCCGCGCCCCCCGCGCGCCGATCCGGGTCAGGCCCGCGGCCGGGCGGGGGGCGATGCTCCGGCCGCCCCGCGCCCTCGCCCACCTGCGGCCGCGAGCTGTACTTGAGTCCCGCGCCGAGGTCCTTCGAGCCCCCTCCGCCCTTGCGGCCCCGATGGCTCTTCATGGTGCGGGTGGCCGGTCGCGGGTCTCAGAGGCGACGTCCCCGCGCGCGGCGGGCTCCCATCGCCGTCGGGGCAAGCGGGGCGCGGAGGTTGGCGACGCGCGCGGCGCGGAGGGCGGGTCGCGGCGAGTTCCGGTCGCAGCGGCCGCCGGCGCTGGCTGTCGCCCTCACTCTTCCTGTCCCGCGCAGGTAGTTTCAGGGTGTGGCCTCGCGGGCCCGCCCCGCCGCCCGCCGCTCTCGCCGGCACCTTTCCCAGGACTGCCGGCCCTTCGCCGGTTCCCGCCTCCCTCTGGGGCACCTCCTCCCTCTGCACCTGCCAGGGCTCAGTTCCCACCCCTCCGAGCCCAAACAAAACCCGGACCCGCCTCGTGCCCGCGAGCTGCCCCTTCACTGTCAGAGGCGCTTGCTGGCTTGCTCCCTGGGTGGGTCAAGAGAGCCCTGAGGTGCCCGAGCCAGTGCCCTCTCCCCGAGCCAGTGCCGGAGCGGACAGACGCCCGCCTACCCTGCACTCCCGTCCAACTTTCTGGCCCATAAACGTCATGGTTTCCAAAGTTCTCTCTTCTGTCTCCTCCCTTTTCTCTCTATACTTTCGTGGCATCTTATGGCTTCAAATAGGTAAATCTGCCTTCGTAGCATTGACCATGAAGCAGTGCCAACAATTGCCTGGGAACTTCTCCATGGGTGTTCTACCGGTACTACATAGTCAACAGGTATTATTGAGCACATACTATATGCTAAGCATTCTCCTGGGTGCTGGGGAACAAGAGGAAATAATATTTAAAAATCCCTGCTTTGTAATCTCCAAGCCCCAAACTCCCTTCCCAGACTTGCCCATCTGCCACTGTTTTCCCAAGTTATAATAGTATCATTCTTGCAGACTCATCTTTGACCCTTCACCGCCCCCCCCACACACACACACACCCTTATCTCTTATATCCAATTAGTCCCAAAGCTGGTCAGGACTTTCTCTCAAGTAGCTTATATGTAGAGTCCTTTCTTTCCTACCCGTTTAGAAGACCCCTATTCATGCCCTCACACCCTTGCCTGCATTTGTGTAAGAAGCAAATGGGTCTCCTGCCTCCAGTTTGCACCCTCTGATCTGTCCCACGCACAACCGTCAGGTTCGTTGTCCTCAGCCACAGCTTCTTTAAAACCTTCAGTGTCTCCTGGATCAAATCCAACCTCCTTTGCGTGGCTTTCTCAATGTGACCTGTCTTCCTTTGCAACCTTGCCTCTCAGCATTCCTGCTGGACTCCTTCTCTGCAGCCGGGCTTCCCAACCTTTGCACCCTTCCTAATGTTTCTCATCCACTGGGAAAGCCCTCTTCCTCCACACTCACCTCTGCATATGGGGACGAAGTCACCTACAGTTGTCACCAGTGGTGGTCACTGAGTCTGTCTAGCTCTCTTCTTTCTGGAATTGTACTCCCTCCCCTTTGAAGCTAGGTGTCATGTGGTTAGCTGTGGCCAAGGAACTATCAAATGAGAGGGTACACACACCTCTAGGTAGGAGCATAAGGAGGCAATGCACAATTCTCAGGCCCCCTTCCTTGCTAGGTCATCCTGAGAGCACATGTTGAGATAACCCCCATTGTCCTATGACCCTAAGTGACTGCAATGTGCAGAGACCCCTGTGACGTGCATGGGATGTGTGGCATGAATGAGAAGTAAGCTCCTAGGATGTGAAGCCACTGAGAGTTGAGAGTTGTTTATTATTGCAGCAAACCTAGCTCATCCTGACTGACTGATATTCTACGTCCTCCATGAGATTTTCCTTCCCTCTAAGCCACAACTAGGTCTGTTTGTGCCTTTACTGTGGAATGTGTCACCTTTTCTTTGTATTCTTGTCAGTGTCTTACCCATCCTCGAGTCCTCAGAGCCTAGCACAATGGCTCGCATAATAAATTGTGTCAATTTTATAATGGAAAATAAATCTGCTAACTCCCATCATATAAAGCACTCTGAAGCTAAATAGAAACTATCAAAAATGATGTTCTGCATACTGCAACGAAGTCACCTATGGTCCTTTATAGGTACTACATTGGCACTGCCACTACCAGTGGCACAATACTCTTCATGGAGCCGAAGTAATATAAATGAGATGGCACTCATGGCCCTAAAACCTGCTGTTTTGCTGCCACAGGAGTGTCTCCTATTATCTCCCAGGTTCTTAGAGTGTCATCTTTTATCTCATGGAACTAATAAACACCTTGCACGTAGAGGGTCTCAGTGCTGTCATTTGGACATAATACATAGGCGATGCGTTTGCTGCAAATCCAGATTAAGAGGAAGTGATGCAGGTCAAGAGCCTTTCTCTATGATCATTGACATGTCAGTGGTTCTCAGCCTTCCTAATGCCACAACCCTTTAATACATTTCCTCGTGGTGCGGTGACCCCCATAAAATTATTTTCGTCGCTACTTCATAACTGTCATGTTGCTGTTATGAATCGTCATGTAAGTATCTGATATGTGTTTTCCGATGGTCTTAGGCGACCCCTGTGAAAGGGTCGTTCGACCCCCAAAGGGGTTGCAACCCACAGGTTGAGAACTGCTGGTTTACATTAAACCCACTTATTTTAATCCTCGCAACATTATGATATATGAGTAAGTACTTTTATTCCTAAATTGAAAGTAAAGAAATGATACAGATTTCTGCTTGAGGCCCATTTTCATTTGTGTACAGCAGTGACCAACTTGCGCAGCCTCCATCCCCATCCCCATCCCCCAATACTCCCACTCCAAACTGCCATCTCTCTGGGGAGTCCTTCTCTTCCCCTCCCCAGGGCTCTACCTGCTGGGACCCCTCAGAGGGCTTCTCCAACTGTCCCCAATGATCTTGGGACCAGGGCCACTTACAGGGAATAGAAGTATGGACCAGAACACAGTCCAGAAGACGCTGGCTTCAACTGGTGATAACATGAGGGAGAATGAGGCACGTCAGGTAGACCCAACCCAAGTTCAAAATCATAATGCTCTTGCTCTCTAAGAGCAGGCGGCAAACCCAACCAGGGCGGATTGCACCAGGCCTGTGGGCAAATCCCACTCCTGCAGGGAGAAGCCTGCACACAAGGGGTGTGGGAGAGGTCTGGAATGAAAGGGCTAAGGCAGAAGGACCAGTTGTGGGGCTGTCATCCATGAAGTAGCTACATCTTCTGGAACAGCAGGTTCATATATTTGATACCTAGTGTCACTTTTGTTTTTGTGCTGCTGCAGCTCTAGCACAGCCCCATGGAAGGTAAAAATGCATCTTCTAAATACCATTGTCTACCAGCCACAAGGTGATGCCGCCTCCCCCCAGGACAGTCCCCACGCCCCCACCGCCCAGTGCGCAGCTGTGGGACCCCGAATGCTCTCCCACGCCCCTGGCCTTTAAGGTGCCAGTCCACCAGCCCGCATCCCCCCCACTTCTCCCCAGCCCACTTTGTCCCTTCTCCCAGTGAAATCCAAATTCACCTAAAATGTCACCTCTGTGGAACTTCCCGCAGGCATAGTTCATCTCTTCTTCCTCAGTTCTCACAGAAATTGGTACAGTCCTCAATGAGAGCTATGGCACAGGGCCTTTTAATTTGCCTGGGACACAGAAGAGCTCTCAGAATGTTTGTTTGCAAGAAAGAACAGGTGAGGCCAGTCCGTGTCAGTAGATTAAACTGAGTTTGAGCTTCTGCTCATGCATTGCTTCACTTAAAATGTAGGAATAAGAGCACTTATCTCACACGATTTTAAGTAGCTTAAACCAAATGGGTTTAATGTAATGCCATATGGTTACACTTCCTCCTCTGTCATGCACATCGCATGCGTTCAGTAAGCTGGTGTGACACAGTGATCACAGAGAAAGGCTCCTGACCTGCATTACTTTCTATTAACCTGGATTTGCAGTAAATGCATTGCCTATGTATTAAGTCCAAAGGATAGCACTGAGTGCCTTCTACAGACAAGGCATTTATTAGCTCCATGAGCTAAAATACGATGCTCTAGGAACCTGGGAGACAACAGAAGACATTTCGTTTGCAACAAAACAGCAGGTTTTAATGCCATGAGTGTCATCCCATGTCCGTTACCGCAGATCCTACCATCTTAGTAAATAGCTTCATCATCCATTGAGTCAAACAGTTCTAAAGACATTATGATTTCTTCTTATCCCACCCACAAACCACAACAAGCAAGCAAGTCATGTTGCCCATCAGTTCTGAGGACTGTGCAGACATAAATGCCTCTAGTTTTCATATTACATGGCTGGATACTGTCCGGACAGCCCTTGTATCTCCAGCATATATTTGGGATCTACCTGCTTCTCTCTTTCCCTCCTGCAGTCTTCCTGTTCCCAGCTACCATCATTTCCTCCCTGGATCGCACATGACCTTCTTCTACTTTGCTCCACTCAGATCCAATGTGGTTACCATGAAAGATACGCACTGTGCATCACTCCCCTCCCAACACACAAAGCTCCTGAAGGCATGGATCTGTATCTGCTAGTTTCCCCAGCTCACACTCAGGAAGTGTTTGTTAAATTGTTAAAAGAAGAAACCAGTAAGTGAAAATACAGGCAAATGTTTTCTGGGTTTCTGCTATCACTTAAAACTTTGTTTCGTTAAGTTAAACAAATACAGAAAACAGCATAAAACAACTATAGAGCTTACTGGATTATTCTAAGGCAGCACCTTGTCATCGCCACTCATGAGGGGGAACAGAACCTTGCTGACCCCGCCCACTTCCCACCTCCAGCCCACCAAGGTGCCTGTCCCCAAAATAGCCCCACTCTTCCCACTAACAACAGGCACCCCACTGACTTCCGTGGTGAATACTTTGTTGTTTTTCTTTCTATGGCTGTATTAGCCAGGCCTGACTCTCTATACACTGCAGTTTGGCTTTGGCCTGCTTTTTGTTTGCCTCTTTGTGTTACACGTATCTTTCAGGTCTCTTCTAACCCACAGTTCCCACTTCTTCTTCTTAATTAGATCATGTGTTCTGCAGACCACCCTACCCCATCTTGCTGATGGTGTTCTCAAAGTGTAATTGATTTAGTGAGTTTTCTGGCTCCTTTGTTTTTCCTGCAAATTGTAGTATCTAGAGGTCCAATTAGAAAAGGTTTCATTTTTCTTTTTTTTGGAGGAACGATTACTTCATAGGTGGTGGTGTGGTTTTCAACATGAGGCACATGTCTGGCTGTCTCTTGCTTTGTATCACTAGTTCCATGCTTGGATTCTAATTTCTGTAGGAAATGTGACCCTAACATTTCAATTTATCATTCTTTGTTTATTGCTGGAATACTTCCATAAAGAGAAAATTTTCATTTTTGTGGTCATCCAGTGGTAACATTTGCATAGGAAAGGAAGGAGAGAGGCCTGTCTTCCCCCTTATTTAGCAGTTTTCAAAATAGTTAATTCCCTAACACCTTCCAAAGGGAGCAGTTGGGTTTTGCTTGTCTTTGTGTTATATCAGGAGCTGTTGGATTTACACGTGTTTGCTGTTTTGGCCCATTACCATTGTTGTGCCCACTGATGTTCACATCGTCTCTTCTGTGGCCAGGGTGAGCCTCTTCCAGCTGGTTCTGAGTCCTTTTGGCCCAATTGTACTAATTTATCATTGTTTCTGTGCTTTCTGGTAAGATGTTCCAGGTTCTTCCTGTACGAGTCCTATCCAGACGTGCCATCAGCCATTTCTTTAAGACATCTTCATCTCTTTTAGTGAAAAATGGTATTTCAAGACAATTGTCTGGGCATAGACGTTCATTACTACTGAGTTGGTCACTTTTTTTTCTGGGGCTTTTGGTGGACAAAGCTAGGAATTTTTTTTCTTTATGCTTTCTGTACTTTTTAGATGATTTATTATGTACATGGATTACTTCCATAGTCAAGAAAAAAGTAAAAACTTTGAAAATGTTGTATATGTGGTTTCCATTTTTATTTTCTTCTATGGATGATTGCAGATCAGCAAATCTTGAGTTATGCTAACTACTTAGGCTGCTCACTGCACACAGGCACAGAGCGGTCACCTGGAATTTTTAAAGAGATAAAATATCCAACAAGTTCATATTGATAATTCCGATTCAAATACTGACTGAACCTATTCTGTCTTGTATGTGTATTTACTTTTTCCAACACTGAGAGATCTTATTCTCATATTACTTTTTTTTTTTTAGCTCTATCTCCTTTATTAAATGACAGTGACAGGTCCAACTTTCTCATTAGAGTTCAGTGAATTTGCCCACCCCACTCTTTGATAATAATGGAGTTTTTGTCAATTGCCAGCTCACAAACAGCAGAATGTTTGAGCAAATAAAATTAAAGAAAAAAAAAAGAGGAAACTATTAAAAGCTTCCTAGGAAGCTCAAAGAATCTCCGGGAGGGCCAGAAGGGCATGAGGGGAGGAGACACAGCAGGAATAAAGCCGTCCATACCCCAGGGCTGCTGGGGAACCCCCCCACTGCTCCTGCAGGAGGCACTACAGCTCCTTCCAGGGAGACCCACCTGGACACCAGTAATGCTACCCCTGCTGGCTGAAAGCCACATGCCTCTCCTGACATCCTACCCAGAGAGTGGCCTGTGTCCTTTGTTCCCACTTGAATAAGTCTCCTGTGAGTGCATCTCATTGGCCATCCCAAGTTACATCTGTGCCCTACCTACCAGCCAGCTAAGTCGAGTTCTTGTTCCTGCCTGAGTGAGCAGAACTTGTAATATAGAAATCCCCCACAAATAGGAGGGCTGCTCAAAAGACACCTTGTGTTCAGACACTGGGCAAATGCAGGTGCTCTGAGCTGGTAGTCTGGGGGTGTGTCCTCAGAGTCTTTCTGGAAATGCATTTTATTACCCTGGGCTCCTTACTAAATGTTCCATTTCGAGAGCATCATTGAGAATTTCCTTCTGACTTCCCCTGTCCTGTCCACATAAGCAGCACATCCCAGTTCATCTCTTCTTCCATCTGACATGCGCAGCTATGCCCATCTCACGCTTTGTCCCATGGTACCAACCAGGTTACTCCATGACTCACATGGCCTACAGGAACTTTTTAAAAAATCAAAGTTGCTGCTGACTCCTTTGCTTACATTCTGAGCTCAATGCTCAAGTGCCTAGTTAAAGGAACTTACACATTTTAAGCAGATAATGTAAATATATGTGTATAGCTTTAAAAGATTCTTGTGACCTATTATCTTCACTACGATTGAAGAGAATACTAATACTGCAAGCACAGACAAGAGAATGGCCAAGACTGACATTTCTACTCCTCATACAAACTCTCCAATGGCCACATTATCAGGTTAAAACAATTACCATTTGGTAAGAAGTTGGCAAAAAATTTTCAGTTATCAAGATCATTCACATTTACCATGAATAATAAATGACATTCCTCTAAGTGTACGTTGGGTCTTGAGGTGTTAATGAATATTATGAAGCCAACATGATAAATGAGATGTAAAAGTTAAATGTCCAGAGCATGAAGACAAGCCACTACAATTTCTTTTTAGTGCTTAAAGTCACGTAATAATATAATTTAGCAATTTACACAATTTCATTAAGGAATGATAATGTACAGCTTGAGGTTTCTTAATTTAAAAGCCAAAGACAAAAAGCCACAAACCATTATAGAATTGCTTTTTTCTGCCACAGTAAAAATGGCTGAAACAGTACACGGGAAACGGCATGGCCACACCGTAATCCACTCACCTGTCAGTAAGTGCTGTTGGAAGATGCATAGATTTGAAGGAACTAACCAGAAACAATGTTAGAGTATGGCAGGTTCAGCTGCAATTACAGGTATTTCCATTGTTCACCTGGAGAAGATACCTACCCATAAAGGCTCTTGGTATCTAACTTGGCTCAAATTTACAAACAGAGCCCAGCAGCTATTCCTAAACTGGGGGCTCTCACGCAAGCAGCACTTCAGGGAGAAGCCTGGACTGAACTGCGGGCCTGCCCTGTGTCCCTGCCTGCTGAGCCAGCCCTTATAAAGTAGTTCTTGGAATTGTATTTCAGCCAATAGGACTGGGACTTGCCCCGTCCAATCAGAGCGCACCAGTTGCTTGAGAGCGCTGGTTTTTGGAGTTCTGGTTAAGGGAGAATCTATTTACACTTACCCAGCATCCACCAATCCCCATGAGTGCCGGTTAGCTGAGAGTCCACTGTACTAAAAATGGTTTATTGATGAAGGTGGCTGCTCTAATCAGAAAGAGCCACTGACCTTAATATTTTAAGTTCAACCAGACTTGGGCAAACTTGGCCTGAGAATATCTGAAGATTCCTCAAGAAAGTCATGTCCCATCCATTTCAATGATTCTAGAAAAATAACTGAATTGATTATGTCTCCTGTCCCATTCTCTGGATACCGGGGCTATTCCACAGTGAGGATGCACAAAGGTACCACTTTACTCTTAGTCCCAGAAAAAAGAAGAACCTGTTGCACATACCACAGACTTTGGCTCTGTGCTGAATAGCACGGGACTTTGTGGCCAGGTTATAGCTGTGAAACGAGAGGACAAGCCATAAGGGCTCTTCTAGTTCCCTCCATCCGCATTGTCCATCACTTCTAACAAGTTAACACAAGAGACAGTATGTTCCTTTACAGTGGGCCCCTGGACCTCCCCAAATCTCAGGGACTCATGTGATACATCCCAATCTGAGTCTCCGAAACTATCAATGTCACAGCAAATGGACACCTGGGCTGGCTCCAATACGTAACTGCGAGCAGACAGGGAGGTGAGAGGACCTCATACCCAGGTGAGTTGAGAGCTGTCAGCACCTGCGGGCAGGGCCACGTTCCCGAGACCAGAGCTGAGTCACCAAGGCAGAAACCAGGAGGTGAGTAAGGGTCTCTCAGTCCCTCATGAGGGAACAGAATTGAGCTGGTCTAGGGCGAGGCCTGCTGGCCAGTCCATGACTTAATGTTTTCCAGAGCACTTCCTTCAAAATTCAAACACTTTCTCTCTACACATCCACCATATCTACAGATCTATGTCACTTCAGGCTGAGGGAGATATGTAAGCCTGGTTGCCACAACGTTCAACTCTAACGCTGAAGGCCTCTGTACTGACCCCGTTCGGGTCATAAATGCATAAACACAAGCCACTGCCATTTCTCCAGCCCCAAGGTGCACCAATGGGAATGTTGGTAATGGACCACAGCCCCAGTAGTTGACCAGCTGAACAGGTCCTACACAGGCACCAGCTTGTGATGTGACCCACTGTCATCCAGGACTGGCACATGTATACTGAACAAGGGACCGACTTTAACAGGTGGGTTCGGATCTCTGCTCCATCCCTACGAGACTCAGAAAGCCTCAGCTTTCTGTACAATAAGAATACCCATGTTATAAAGGTTAAGGCAATTAAATGAGGCACGGCCTGTAAAGCAGCTAGCAGGTGGCAGGCACTAAAATAAATGAAGCTGGTCTGTTAGACTTGAATCAGATCATAAATGCTAGATCCACACTTTCCAGCTGATACTGTACAAGGTCAAGTGGCAATATTCTTTCCCCTGGCAGAAACCAGGTTCGAAAAATAAAAATAGGAGTTCCCTGGTGTGTAGTGGCTTAAGGCTTCGGCGCTGGTGCTGTCAACGCTGTGGCCTGGGTTCGATTCCCAGTCAGGGAGCTACCCACATACAAATAAATAAATAAATAAATAAATAAATAAATAAATAAATAAAATAAAAAGTTTCATCTTATCCACGACCTTTCTGGCAGCAACTCGAGTGGCTAACGCAGGAGGAAGAGGCAGATGGGGAAGTGCTGATCGTTACAAAACAAACAGCCTGTTTAACTGGTTTGTCCCAAGGTGTTTCCTGGTCAGAGGCTCATAAAATGCACACTCCCTGCTCCAGTGTCCTAGGAAGATACATCATGTGTGTACATCTATATGCAGGTACATATGTACATGCAATGTCAATTGCACCATTTATGTAAAGTGGCGTTACATTAAACAAGAATGAAGACTGAGATTAGCCCGATTTTACTCCCATACAGGTAGCCGAACATTAAGATTTAGATCACCAGGGAAAACCTCCCCCACGACATAGTGCTCTAAGCAGTTGTCAGGTAAACAAATCTCCGTCATTGGGAAAACATCGCCTCCTAGTGGTAGGTTATGTAAGAAACTTAGAAATGGAGACGGCAAACATTTTCTCTGAAAATGCAGCCGCAAGCCCTGCGCATTGTTTCCAGTATCAATAAGAAGTCCCATATTAATAAATATTGGTAGTTTAGGCCGCCGGCCACAGCGCCGCATGCAGCCAAGGCTCCCCGCCTGGCAGCGGCTCGCTGCGTGCCCGCCTGCAGCCTCCCCACGCACCGGCGTTGCCCCCACGCCCCTCCGAGGTATGAGAGCCGTAGGCCGATGCCGTGATCTCTGGTAGGCGTGGGAGGAGCGCGTGTTCTGGCGAGGACCTTTACAATGGGCCTGACTCTGAATGATACAGATGAATATATACCTCCTGTTTGGAAATTTCATTTGTATCAGCTGCAACAGGAAGCCCCTCACCCTCTAATTACCTGCACTGATGTGGAAGAAAACAGACCAAAGTATGATGGTAGAGAGTTTTACAGCATGATGTCCCTGAGAGGCGGCTGACCAGGCTCTTGAGTGTGGCTGAGGGGAGCTACCTCCTTCAGGAGACCTACCTAACACTTGGGCTTTAAGATTTGGAAGTCAAACTAGAAACTCCGGGCTCTACAACCATGGAAAGCACTTTGCTGGGGAGAAGTGTCTTGAGTCTATCCACAATCTGGTGACCGCTGGATTGATTACTCTTTATTGAAACCAAGGCGGCAGAATACATCACCAACATGACAACCCAATTTATGAGCACACCGGCTACACAACCTTCAAGAGCCAGCATACCAAAAACATGTGCCCATCCTGAAAGAGGCATGTGCTAAGTAAGATTCTACAGGTCAGGATGGGGTATCAGAGAATAAACTGACATCACTTGTTGGAAGAGCAACTAACTCTGAAAGAAAATGAGCAAATTCCACAATATGAAAAGGTTCACAATTTCAAGGTCCACACACACATCCTGGGCCAGACTGCTGTGAATACTGTGCCACCTTCATGTGGGGCCTCATTGCTCAGGGAGTGCAATGTGCAGATTGTGGTTTGAATATTCATAAGCAGTGTTCCAAGCCGGTCCTGAATGACTGTAAGCCAGACATGAAACAAAGGAGTACAGTTGTGACCTTACAACGCTTGTGAAAGCCCTTAACAGTAAGTGGCCACTGGTGGTGGACTGTGTACCAGGGAAACTGGTCTTAATTCTGAAGGGCTACACCGATTTAGTGACCTAATTGAAGATATCAGGATGGCTTTTGAGAGACGATGAGAAAGCAGCTATTTCTGTGAACGTGTGTGAAGATATTATCATCCCTGGTGCGCTGAAAATCGACTTCAGTAATTTACCAATTCCACTCATCACCTTTGATGCCTACCGTGTTTACAGAGTCTGCCAAAGTTATGGATCCCGATGAGCAATTAGAAACCCTTCATGAAGCACTGAAACTGCTGCCACCTGCTTACTGTGAAACCCTCTGGTACGTCATGGCACAGAAAGCCTTGGAATAGTTTCTGGCCCAACCCATGTGAGACTTCCAGAATGTGACGCAGTCGCTGTGTTGAAGGATATACGTGTTCATACGGATCAGAGACTGGTGGTGGAGATGCTTATCAAAAATAAAGACATTTAAAATTTTTAGTTTGAGAGGAAAACATAAATGTTTTACAGATGAAGGAATGTTTTGTAGTACTTTAATTGGCTCTTACAGCTTGGTTATTACTTTGGGTGTATAACCAGATTAAAATGAAGGAACTTGGGGTGGTCTTTGTAGCACTGCTCGGCTTCTTTGGCAAACAGTGAACACACGCTTTCTTCCAGTTCTCGTAATCCTGGGTGTTTATGACGGTAAGAGAAACTCATGCTATCACATGATTAGCCATGTTTGGCAAGGGAACCCCACACAAGGGCGATGACAAGCCTGCACCACTCTCCTTCCTGGGTAGTCTGTGTTGTACTTCAGCATGTTTCACAGAGTAAACCTGTGACAACCTCGCTTTGGGATTCTACATCACTGGTTTCTGATGCTTACATAAACATGCACACAAAGGATGAGGCAGCACCTCTGGCTGCTCTTTCATTGCCAGGCTGTCACATGCGCCTACCTTTTCTCAAATGTTTTATTTCTGGCTTCTCTTAGCTGTTCTCTAACACAGTACTATCTTTCCAGCAAAAGCAAATGAGTTTTCAGATTTGCTGCTTTGTAAATTACCCACACCAATAAAAAAGTACAATGCAGAGCAAATGAATGAATGAATGAATGAATGGTAGTTTAAATTCAATTTTGTTGGACAAAACTCTTGGCTGACTTTCCCTCTTATTTTATTTTTTTAAGCTAACCTTGTATTTTATTCTTAAGTTTGATCCAACAAATGATCACTATACAGTTATAGGAAATCAATAACTCAAAGGGAAACAGGTAATTTAGAGAAGGAAACAAAACTTTAAAAATTCTATTGTAAAAAACTCGAATTTGCCATCATAAAAAAGGGGCTGTTAAAAGAAACAGCAAAATAAAGCAAGCAGCCCTTATGAAATTTAAAAATATGATGATAAATTTCACTAGAAATGCTGAAAAATAAAGCAATTGCTGAGATTACCGAATAAAACTAAAGAATAAGAAGCAACCTGGAGGTCCAAAGTCTAACCAATTAGAACTTTAGAAAATATAAAATACAGTAGAGCAAAGCATTAAAGATGTGACAAAAAGAAAATTTTTCCGAGTTTTATAAAAGACACCAGCCTTAAGGTTGACACAGTCCGTTACTTTAATGGTCAAGAGTCCAACTGCTCGAGAAGCCTAATTCGCGCCCGTGCCCGCAGCATGGAAATCCTCCAGGGCACCGTCCTGGAGCCGGGGGGGCCAGAACCATCAGCACAGAATAAAAAACAAGGCCAATAAAACCAGGAGTCTCGGTGGAAGTTAAAGTTATTTATTGATGTGTTTCAATTCTGTACATTCTCCACAGATCAGATTAAGGAGTTTGTAGGTGAAGTTTACCTGTGCATAGTGGGAAGAGACATGGATGAAGGGGAAGGGGGAGAAGAAGAAAAAAAGTCACGAGAAGTAGAAAAAAATACACCACAGGTTACCAGAACCTTCAGAATAATAATAAGAAAAAGCTGTGAGCATCAACACCAACTATACAAGCATTACAGAGACTCGTGTGAAGGAAACAAAATCTCCAACACTTCCCGTGGTGTTTACAGGTCATTTCAGGCCTAACTCAGAGGACCCTCCTTCCACGCAGAGCAGGCCTGCCACGGTCTCTCCCCGGCCCCCGGCTGCCCGCGACGAGTCTTCTCTGAGTGAACACCGACAGGCTGGCGACGGGAGAGGGAGGCCAGAGAAGTCAAGGTACGGTGGGAGGCCGCGGGATCAGTGTCTTCAGAGGGACATGTCCAGAGAGGGAAAGAGCACATTCGGACATTACGTGGGAGGAGAGTGAGGCATAAGAAGCTACGGCAAGTAAACGTGGACAGTGAGGAAGGCATATACAAACTACGGGCTAATTTCTATGGAAGAACTGGATTTCGAAGGAAAGCAGTAGTGGATACCCTACTCTGTATACATCAGGCTTGCTAAAAGGTGCTGGAACTCAAATGCTTTTAACCTCCTTGGCGACAGGACTTGTGTGGAGACACCAAGGTACTCAGCAGTGGGAACACCAGACTCCCAGGTTACTGGTCCTTTAAAATAATTTGGAGAGGTTATCAAGAGGTGCTTCAGTGGTCTGTTCCATTTAATTTCTCAGCAATTTTCTGAAAGCATGTTTAAAAAGGAAATACTGCTTTTCTTTTTTTAAAATAAAAACCAGGACAGTGAATGAGCCTTATAGAGCTGACTTATACAATGCAACTGGAACAAACAACCTGCATATATAGTCTATCATTGAAAATCACCATTTTCCATGTCCGTAGAGAGCACGTGTAAGACAATACAATAGAAATGAGATTCCTGATTACTTTAAAAAAAGAAAACTACATCAGTCAAATATCTGCAATAGATCATTTTTCTCATTTCGTTTAAGGTTTATATATCATATATTGTTATATTAACATTTTTTTTCACCCATTTAAAAGAATGGAAATTGTGATTCTACAGTAGTACTTTATAGTCTTAATGCTCCAGGAGGTCTGAATGTAAGATGAAATCCTCTGGAAGTGACTGTTGGTCAGTAGTCGATCCAAAACGCTGGCCCTCTCCGGCCCCCCGCACCATCTCCCTGCAACCAGGGGCCACTCGCTTTCTGTACCTAAACCTGCATCTGCTCCAGGTACTTGTAGGTCGGGTTTTCATAACCATGGTTCTGCATCTTGTTCAGGTGGCGCTCTTCGGGGGTGAGCATTGGGTCGACCTGGAGGAACGAGATAGCAGCACAGGGTTCAGAAGAGCTGAGCTGTTTACTGGGCAATCCCCTGGGGACCACAACCTGCCTGGTGTCTCACTTTCACTGTATGAACCAAACAAGAGTGGTGGTGAGGACACAGGAGGAGAGAAAGGAGGAAGGTCCATGAGGCAATGCTTCTAAAAGCTGGCGTTCTAAAACTTAGTCCCAGTAGGAGAAAACAGGGAACTGAACTTCCTAGCACCGCAGTAACAAGCTAGTCTCAGTTCTGCTACTGACCAGCTGGGACAGCGTGGGTGAGGCGAGCACCCCTCTATAAAACTGGCGTGTGGTCGGACGGTCTACAGGGTCTTGTCCAGCTCTTCAAATTCTACAACTAGGTCTGTGTCCAGTAGGTGATAAAACCAAATAACCAAGACATGCACCTGAACTAACTTTCCAATGCAAAATACATTCCTTATTGTATTCATTTTCTGGAATCAAGAGACTGGATATTTCCACCACCCACCAAAAAACAAGTACTAAGCAGTTCTAATTATAAATCAGCAAAAGACCAAACAGAAATCATCTGATCTGGCTCTTTCTAAACTTCCTGTTGCTTTTCCCCCTTAAAAAAAAAAAAAAAAAAAGAGCATTAATCCTGGTTCCTATTTTTAAGACTTAATTCACTCATGACTGCCACTGTTGCCTGATCTGTCATTTACCTGGTTTGTTCCTTATAAAACAAGTCAACTACAACGACTGAGAGTCCTTCATTCTCAAATATCTAACACATCTAAAAAAGGAAACACCAAGGAAATAACTGGAGAACATAGTTTGCACCCTCTGCAGCATAAAACGTTCTTGTGGTTTATAGTTCCTCACATTCACGGTCAAAGCCAACATACCCGTTAAAGAGTTGGCCACCGCCCTTTGTCATAGAAGCCACAGAATTCAGTGAGGGCTGACTTCTATGATGTGACCTAAGAACCCAGTTCCCAAGAAGTCCAGACGTTTGGATTCCATAAAGCTCTGGGCAGCAGAAAGCAAACCCTGGCCAGCTCAGGGCCACGCAGGAGAAAGCCCAGGCACTCACCTCCACGATCCCATGGCTGATGGTACCATACTGTCTCTTCCTCAGCATCACCAGGCTGATGACTATGACCGTCGCAATGGCCACTGCAATCACCAACAGGCCAATAAGGGCACTGCTGCTCAGACTGAAGTCCTCCCGCAGTGGCCCCACGGATTCCTAAAATAACAAAGTCCCGTGACCACGGGCACAGTGTGAGAGACGGCAACTGAGAGAGAAGCCACTCAGCGAGGGCCAAGCCGCTCTGGTTGCGTCTCTAACACCCGAGGACCTCCATGACGCCGAGGTTTCCAGGGAACCAACCATCCACATGGGGAGAACTCCCACTTGTACCAATCTCTACGGAGTCTAATTTTAGCTTTCTTATCCAAAATGAAGGGAGAAGAGGGATGAGGGCCTTCAGTAACATGAGCCATCAAGCATTTCTCGCACTTTCTACTTGAACTGAGGAGGCAGGGAAGAGAAGTAGCTGAGATGGACATAAAACATGGCACGAGGTTCTGGAGCTAATAAGCACATACCGGCTCTTCCTCAAGGCCTCCGACTCTCTCAGAATTGAAAATCATTTCCTTCACATCCAGCGTCTCATCAATGACCTGAAATGGCATGAAAATGTCAGTGCCTGGAGGGAAAGGGAAGTTTAGTGTAAATATTATTGAATTTACTATTTGGTGGAGGTAAACAAATGAAACCTGATGGAGACCCACTAACCAATCAGTTCTGTCACATTCATCTAAATCCAGTCACCAAACCCCTACATGAAAGAGCAAGTGTGGGGGCAAGATTATTATACAGCAGCTGGTCCTTTAAGGGCCTTCACCCCCATCTTCCTTTAGACAAGTGTTGTGGAGAGATGCTTCAAGGACAGACTTCCAGGATGAAACATCACACTCAGTTAAGGATAATCCAGAAAGATAAGAGATAGAAAATGCTAGAAGAATCATTAATAGGAGGCATAAACCCAAGGTGTAAGAATCAAACCCAGCTCTACTCTGTTTGCATCATGAAATCTCTACTCACTTGAAAATGGCCTGATATTTTATTCATCTTTAGATGCAAATATACTTGCCCACTGTATAGCAAGAAATGAGCTACTGTTGGAAAATAATTCATTCCTCCTCATACCCAGATGCTAAACCACACAGTGAACCTGTGGGAGCAGCTGGGGCCCACCCATTTTCTACCCCATGGAAAACAAGCACATGGCAGGTCACCCGGAAAGCATCCAAAACAGCATCACTCACTCAAATAAATTAAACAGGGCAGGGCAGGAGAGAAATGGCTCACCATATTTTCATCCACTTTGCTCTTACTGTTTATCACCTTCTCCTCAGCACCTATCAGCCCTCCGTCTTGCTCTCCTACACCAGAGCCTGTGTGGAGAGAGATCACGGCTGAGTTTCCCAGGCGGGGCTGACCTTGCACTTCTCACAGGAGCAGCAAACAGCCTCCCGAGGGCAGGGAGCCCCCGCAGAGTGCCTGCCCTGTGACTTGACACGCTATCTGGTTCCCATTTTTGAGGACGCACTGTGCTCTATAAGGATGAATGAAACAGGCATTTTTCAGAGGGCCAATGGGAATAATGAAGACGAGAGAGTGCTTTCTTGTATCCAATTTGGAAAGGTAGAATACAAGCCTTTAGAAGAGAATGTTATGGTAGGAGAAACAGAAGCGGAGTCCCAAGGCATTCTAGCACACAACACATGTAATGCCCTATGTGACATTACCGAGCATCCCAGTTCACTCCACAACCTGATCCTCCTTCAATACCCAGGGTTCTCTCTGCATGGAGCAACTGTCCTACTGGAAATGAATTTGCATGTTTGCCTTGAGCATCGTATTTCATCCCACATGCAATTCTTTCCGCCTAAAATACCCTCCCTGACCTTAAACCCTTCCTATTTGTCCTTCAAACTGCAGTTCCTCTTGGGAGACAGCCCCAGGTCCTAGCGCTTAAAATCACCGACGGTAGTTGTTGATTTTCTCCTGTGTCTCCCAGTAGGCCATAACCCTCTCAGGGCCTAGATTACAGATGGTCACATCCCCGATGGTTATTAGAGAATAAACAGGAAGAAAGCATTCCATAAACAGGCAGAATTCTTACACTAGGGTGGAAGGTACCTTTCTATAAATGCAGCAAGAATAGCAACGTTCTTCTTGTCAAGGTCAGACATGGCCTGAGCCAACGTCACTTGTGCGTGGCACTCCCAATGACAGTGTCCAAAGGTACAGCATGACTCAAGCCAGCAAAAACCCAATGAAAGGAAAAGTGAGGAGCTTATTTTTAGCTCCAAAGCATGTGATTTTTAGCTATGCTAAGAGTTTCTTATTAATAACAACATACACAGTTCTACATAAACATCTATGATTAAAACCTTTTATAAATAGATCACTGACAATACTCGGCAATCTAAGGTGACCACCTGCAAGGGAGCAACATTCAAACTTGAGTATATGCAAAGCACTGCTGTCCCTGTGTTGCCAAAGGCAGATGACGATACTAGGCGAGCCAAGCAAAGCTTTCCAGCTCACAACCAGACATCTTGATGTAACAATTCTAACAGCTACTGCAGTTGAGCTAGCTAATGCAATAACTCATGAGAATGCAGCCAAAAATGAAGCAATTTTTTCTAAAGCTTTAATTTTTAAGAATAATTTCACAACTTGATTTTAGGATAAGTTAAACCAGGGCTGGCTTGTGTAGTCTCAAAAGGCCAATGAAACAGTAACACTGCACTTGAACTCTGAGAAAGAGGGATGGTGATGTCTCAGCAAGGATGCTCATGCTCAAGCCTAATCAACTGTAAGTCTGAGCTCCATCCATCATTTTTTTTCAAGCTCTCTCCCTCAAAATTTAAAAAGTCATAAGGGCAGGATCCTATTTAAAAAATAATGTGGTACTGAGCACACTAATTTAAAGTCCTACAACTAGTCCAAACTACTTGAATGCTTTCTTTTGGTGGTATAACCCATATGTTTCTTAAACATTGACCAAAACCATTTTGGTTTTATAAAATGCATAAATAAGGAACTTTAAGAGACCAAAAGTTAATGTTTAAATTATTCCAACTAATAACAGTTGATGTATGAGGGTGAAAGCCAGTTAACCTTCTAGAAAATTCATGCTGATCTACAAACATCTTAAGAGGTACTGTTCAGAGGAATGTTAAACACAGTGGTGAAGTGGCATATCCCAGAAGAATAAAATAAAGCATTTACCTGGAAGTGACTGTTAGAAGATTTAAATCACACTCCTATGTTCTGAGAACAAGTGGTGGCACGAACCACCACCGAATTCTCACTAGGAAACACCACTTGGCTCTTCCCCAATCCATCTGCCAAAGCTGAAAGGGTGGGCTCGTAGAACACACACTAGCGACAGAAAACGTTTCAACTGACTAACAAACTGTGGACTACCCAACAACGTGGGGAAGTTCGGCAGCTGACACTGGCTTTTATGTAACAGAAACAGCATGGGATTTGAAATCAGAGGGAGCTGGGTTCAAATTCTGATTCCAGCACCTCTTACACTCATAACTTTCAGTAAATCCTGTCATTTCGCAGGCTTCTTCATCTACCCAGATCTATAAAAGAGAGCTAGACACTACCCACAGTGGGATCAGAGGATTAAATGAGATCAAGTACGCAAACCACTCTGCACAGAGCTTACATAACGGTAAATTTTTCTGAAAACTGGAGACTGACTACAGCAAGAGTTCACTTTTCTCCACCTGTTTCATCCATCAGTTTCTAACATGTTTTAATGCTGTCATACAGGGGACATGGCAACAGACAGTGAGGCACAGACAAAGGGCAAGGGACAGCTAAAAAGTGAAAAGATGTACAAGGTGGGACAATAAATTTCGCCAACTCATGCTAGAGAAAGTGCTACACACCTGACTGCTGAGTATCACTGCAGTCACCTTCGAAGTGCTCCCCTTGGGAAGCCAGGCACTGATGCCAGCGCCTAGTCCACCCTTCAAAGCATTCTGAAATTCTTTTTCTGGAATGGCCATCAGAGCTGTCACTGTGCCCAAAATCTGACAATTAAATTTGTGAACTTGCCACCGTGGCAGCACTATACAATCAACTCAGTAAGATGTCATAATCAGCTCTGATGGCCATTCCAGAAAAAGAGCTCCCAAACTGCTTTGAAGGGTGGACTAGGCGCTAGTGTCAGTGCACAGCTTCCCAAGGGGAGTACTTCAAAAGTAACCGGAGTGACATTCAGCAATGAGGTATGTGGCACTTTTTCTAGGATGACTTTGCAAAATTAACTGTCTGACCTCATAAATGGGAACAGTAGAGAAAAAAAAGAGGTGAAAGATTTTGACTCTCCAACTGACCATGACTTAAGCATACTTGGTTACATGCTAGCAATTTGCAACCAACCTTTTTAAAAATTGGATATCCATTTAAGTCTACCCAGATGAAAAGAATTTATGAAAAGTGTATTTGGTTACTCTGGTATTCTCTGGACATCCGAAAGGAAAGCTCCGGATGGCCACTGTGAAACCCATACCACTGACACTGACACTGGCCTCTCAGTGCTGGAGATGGGTATGCAGGCTTCACACACAGCCACGTCTGAAGAAATGAGGTGGGAAAGATCGGTAATGTTACGAAACAGAACATGAGACTCTGACACACTGGGGAAGTGACAGGAATGATGATCTTAAAGGGAACACCTCTGACAAACCAACCTTTTTTCATTGGGTGGTACAACTCCGGCTGGGTGTCTAGCAGAAAGGAAAACAATAAAAACAAAATAGCACAAAAGGACATTAAGAAAGAAAATGGCTTCTTTCAAATTTCCTATCTCAGAATTTCTTCATAATGTGAACAAAGAGTATTCTTCTTTAAAACCAATGCCTGAAATATCCCATAAACAAACCAGCAGTAAGGGCTACAGCAAAGGACTGGGAGGGAAGAGAGAAAGAAGTGGGTCTTGTCTCAGGTCTATTGGGGCAAATTCTGTGAGATTCCTGAATTATTTAACTCAGCCCATAAAGTTCTTTTTCTTAGACAATAACAAAACCTTGGAACTCTCAAATGGGGGCACCCCAAGACAGGGTTATTTTGAGGGCATCGCTTAGCCAAGGTTGGCACTTTGATAAGGACCCAACAGCTGTGGCCACGACTTTCATCATCACCACCTCAGCGACAGCAGACAAAACAGCATCTGATTCCACACCCTGGTCACAGGGCACCGTCTCTGCAGCTTGTCTGTTTCTGGTTCAGACCCATAGCTTTTAGAGCTCCCTCCAGACATCAGGAACGAGCAAAGGAATAGTCTGAGAAAGCATGCCTGATTGGGAGGGGACAGAGTTTCTTATCCCCACTTCATTGGAGGTGTCACCTTAAGCAAGTCATGTCACCTCTGTAGTCTCTCCAATACTTTTCTCCCAAGACTGTTATGAAAAGATAATGACATAACACAACATGAAAATGCTATTTAAACTGTAATGTGACTTCCACATGGAAGGCATTACACACACTGGAGGCAGCTGACAGGACCAGGAAGAACAGTGGTCTTTAGGCAAGTCATCTATAAAATCGGAGATGTTATTAACCTCATGATGATACTGAAACCAGCCATCTGAGAGCACCCAGCCCAGTACCTACAGAGTCGGTGCTCAGTGAACCAAATCTCCCTTCCCGGCCTGCCTTTTACCAGGAGCACAGTCTCCCCAACACAACCCAGGGTCAAAAATCTGACTTCAATTTTCTAACTGCGTTCTTTCCCCCTCACTCCCACACCCCACTGCCAAGAGATGGCGCTGTCAATCATACACACCTTCATTCTCAGGTAAGGATGGGAAGGGATGGAAGGGGTGGAATGGCGGGATCTCATCACTCTCTTCAGAGCTCACCCGGACGTCCACAGGGGTCTCTGAGATAGAGGACGTGAACTGGTCCATGTCTGCACGCTGTTCCTGAAGGAGCTCATCTGACAAAGACAGACACGGCAGGGAACCAGGTTTTCAGAATGATCTAGTTTCTAGGCGCAGGACCAAGAGCCTGAACAAGGCTAATTCGTGCCATTATAGAATGCAAGATCCGCCAAGGGGAGCGTCTCAGCAGCTCACGACAGTCAACAACGCCCCCATCTCCCACCTGAAATACCTCCCGCGATTCTGTGGCATGGCACAACCCCAACGCTGGGAACCCTCCTCTGTCGACTCACTCCATGTAAGTCATTTCCTCTGATGGAATAGTTTTATTATTTGTTCATTTTTGGAATTTTTTAAATTAAATTTATTGGGGTGACATTGGTTAGTAAAATTACATAGGTTACAGGTGTACGATTCTACAATACAGCATCTACGTGTTGCATCACCATATATTCCTCCCCTGGCATTCTTTTTAATGGCACAGTTTCCAACACCACCATGTATGACTCCCAAGCCGGTATCTTGTACCTACCCTCGACCTCTGGCTCCCTCATCTATGAGCCCACCTCCACCTCACGTCCAACAGTAACTTTCATTTAACAAAAAACACTTTGCCTCAGTAAAATGTGGCACCACCATTCACTCAATTGCTCATAATGCAAACCTGGGCGATATCCTTGATGCTTTTCTTTCCCTTACTCTCCCACCCAACCCACAGCATACCCTAGTCACCTTCCTCTGAAAGGTACCCTGACGACCACCCACGTCTCTGTCTCCTTTACCGTCTTAGGGCACACACCACCATCTCATCTCTCTCCTGGAATTTTACAATCGCTTCCTGGGTGGTTTCCAATTTGAATCAACTCCCCACATAGCAGCCAATTAATTTTTTTAAAATTCATGTTCTTTTTAAAAGCATAATGCAGATCTAGTCACTCACTAGTTTAAAAGCCTCCTCTAACAGCTTTCCATTATCTGGGAATAAAATGCAAACTCCTTCATTCTGCTGAAAGTCTCTTAACAGATTGGCCTCTGCCTATTTCTTTGGGCTTGTTCCTTTGTCTTAGATTCCCTGGTCTCCTCAAACGTGCCCCCCACTTATTTAAACGTCAGGCCTCTGCAATACTCATGCCTATGCTAACAACGTTTTAGCCCCTTGTAGTTTCAGGTTACTACAAACCCTGAGACAGCCTCTCTGACCACCCAGCCATTCTCCACTATCCCACCCCACCCTAGTTTTACCTCCCTCCACAGCTCTCCTCCCTTTGTGATACTTGCTTTCCTGTCTGTTTCTCTCCTACTTGAACATGAACTCCAGGAGATCCTGTCTGTATGTGCACCATTTTACTCTGTGACACAGAGCAGAGACAGTAAGTATTTACTGAATAAAAGAAGACAGAAACCCAAAGAGGGAGAGGTTGTGAGAACGTGTGTTAAGTGTCTTTGTACATCAGCAATCAAGGGGGAAAAGGGTAACAGGACACCCCTCCAGTCCCTTGTAATTTCACACCCTAGATTTTTCTTCCGGTCACAGAGTGAAGGTCAAAGAGACTCAAGGCTCTGGGGCTTCCAGCCAGTACTTGACCTGCCACATAAGCGCCAGTGCATTCCAGACTTCTGAAACCATGGTGTTCTAATATGCCCAGCTTCATGGCACTGCTTGTGCTATTTCTCTACACTAGCACAGGTGTCACCCTCAAGCCTCAGCAAGAAGTCCCACCTGACCTCAATACAAGCAGTAAGCACCCACCAATCTCCTCTTGGATTTCTTGGGCCACATAAGGTACTTTGTAGAGCAGAGAGAGGCTCTGGTTCCTTCTTTCTTCAATCACATGGAGATGTGTCATCACCTGGAAGTACAGTGTGGCAGAGAGGCCTTGTCACCAAAACGTCCAGGCCAGGAGGAACAGGCACACACGCTTCTGTGAAGGCCAGTTCAGAAAAGGGTACTGTCCACCACGTCCCATAAAGCTGCTGGTCAGAGGGAGCATTTTAACCCCCAGACAACACTGACCCCTGAAGTACGTGCTCAGACAGCGGGATATCCCTCCGTGAGCATTTACCCACAGAGAGCACTGCGAGGGAAAGGAAGACTTGAAAAATTTCACAAGCCACTCGATTTGGCTTTTATATGAGGTACTTACTAACTGTACTGCATGAGTTAAAAAGAACCCTAATTTGTACAATGCCAGGTACTCATAAGGTTTTTCTGAGTGAAAACGGGAAACAGTTGGCCAATTTTTACCACTGGTTGGATCTGAGTATAAAAAGACAATGAAATCGCTGGCTTAAAAGTAGATTTGGAAAGAGGGGGGGATATTCCTGGATTTTGCTTAGTAAAGCAATTGACTGAAATGATTCATGATGAGTAAGAGAACTAGTTTATTCCTATTTAACTAAATCAGCTATTCTTTGAAAAATGTGCACTGAGATATAAATAAACGAGACTTTAAGGGGTGATAAAGGAAGACTTATCTACCATCTGTCTTCCACAGTTTACTACCTTTTTTGAATGCAAAAGTTCCAAGGTTGTTCACTTAAAAAAAAAAAAAAAAAGCCGTTAAAACTAGCCCCTTACTTTTAAAGCTTTCCAGGGTGGCAATGAAAGGTGATTAGGGCAACTCCCACCCCAGTGACACAGGGAGGCATGTTGAAGTTCACCCCGAACTATGCGAGGTTATTCCTGCCAGGTTACACTTGCAGTTGTCAGGCTCTTGCTACAGGGGGCGTTCTAAACCAATGGATTAATAATGTGGGCCTGATGCCATTAATATGAAGGGTCTGGGGTGGGGGCGGGGGGAGTTAAATGGAAAGATGCTTTTATTGTAGATTGATGTCTCTCTGGCCCTTAAAAGTAAGGATGAAGTAATTTAATTTTATATTTGCCATTCTTTAATCAAGTAAATTGATGGGAAAGCACAAGAGTGCCTCAGAGAAAAAATGTAAATGGGAATGAAACATGGACCACCCACAGCCTCAGCATGTGTTGACACTTATACTCCTTCAGATGAATTAAGGAGCCATCTGAGAGAGGATGGTTCATACACCCACGAGACTAGGCACCAAGGACGGAATACTGGCCATCAGTGTCTGTGCAGTGTACGCCTGTGCTGGAGCATGAGGGGGCCAAAGCACATCTCACACCCAAACCAAATATGCACATTTGGGGCTCTCCAGAGTTTAGGTAACAGAATAGGGAACAGACAAAAGGTTAATGTCATTCAGTGGCCAAGCCTCATAGAATTAAGGTGCTAGAGCAGACAGAAGTATCACACAGAGAGCTGGCTTTTCAACCCAAGATTTTCTAAGAAGCAGGGTTGTACTTGTGTGACTTATTGTAGCACTTTGATCTTCCTTGCAGGTAATTCATTCCCTACTTGTGAATTTAATATACTGACCAGGTCTGACTTACCACACAGAATAGGCCTTTTTCCCCCCTGTAAAAATACTATACAATAATCTACTTTTTCCACCAAAAAAAAAAAAAAAAAAGGAAAAAATGATTACATTTGTTTTAATCAAGGAGACTTGAAAATCCTAACCTGTCGAGATGCACACACTGTTCTACTTAAGCTTCCTGGGACCCACATTGGGAGTTTCTTGGCCTTTTCTCCTTGTCTTCTACTCCATCCAGTTTAGAGGACACCACTGAGCGCCAGGCCCATACCACATCCCCAGTACAGTCCCCAGACTCATCCCCCTCCAATTCTTCCACCCTTTAGGAGCCCAAGTTCCTTCCTATGTGCAGACTCTACATGAACTCTAAGTTTCAGGACAGTTACTCTTCATCTTCACAGTTAATTAATTCTGTCCTAGACTGTGAGCTGCTCAATGGTACATAGGCATTGATCAACTTCGTACCGTCAGATGCAGGTGCAGAGTTTGGCAGGTGGACAGGAAGCACACTGACTCCTGCTCAACAAACGGAGCAATAACCTCACTGCACTATTCCTAGGACCGTTGGGGAGATAACCTTCCAATCCTAACACATGCAACAAGAGGCTGGGAAGGGGAGCTCCTAGGAGGATGGGCAAATCCCCATGCTTAGCAATGCCTCCCACACACAGCGGCTACTCACCATCACCATAGCACTGTGTTTAGAATAATCAGTTACATTATTATGAGGCTCTCTAGGAAAACTAACAGGCTGACTTATTAAACTTCCTGACTTAAAAGGGAGCTAGCAGTCTTGTAGGTAAGTTCATATTCTATAATTACAAGAAAGTAAAACCCAAGTTAATATATGCACAATATCGAAATCAGAGAGGGTCCAGAAACAAACCTTTAGAGATGACTGTAAAGAAAAGCTGGACTCAGCATGGGACAATACCTAGGAATGTGTAAGTGTCTAAACAAAACTATAATGCACAAAATAAAAGAAACCAATTATTAAGATCTGCTCAGTATATCTGCCTAAGAAGAGATTTCAAATATTAATTCTGGTGGGACTCTAAATCAGAAATAAACTGATAGAAATTGACTTCAACATAATCATGCATTCCTAAACTTTCAAAAACTATTTAGGTAGAAAATACTTAATATAAAAAAGGTGTAAGAAAGATACTTTAAAAACAGTAACTATGCAGAAACCAACTCTTTTATCCAGAATCTAGAATGTCTTTGGAAATCAAAAATCATTTTGTAAGGCCTGATACTCAGCCCAACCACCAGTGCTGTCCAGTGGTCAGTCGAAGCGGCCTCTCCCCACTAGAAATACTCTCCCAGTGCAATGTGCACTGTCCCGTGTACCTGGGACTTCATCTGGGCCGCCTTTTCCGGGTCTACAGCCAACACATGCTGGTAATGACGGATGGTGTGCAGGCGATCCTTGTTCTCAGCACGGACATAACGCCGTAAGGCCTGCAGAATGCGATGAGGCTGCAAGACAGAACAGTTGTTTAATATCCAGAGACTGGGGAACTGAAGATGGGCAGGAAAACAATGCTTTTATGATTCACTTAAGAATGTAAAGCTCAGTGAGGCACAAGGATGAAAGCTGTACTTTTAAAAGCTTTATTTTTTATTTATTTAATTTTTTTAAGTGGGTGGTGCCCTGGCTGGGCATCAAACCCAGGCCGCAGCGTTGACAGCGCCGAAGCCTAGCCACTGCACCACCAGGGAACTCCCCTGCTTTTTTTCTTTCTTTTAAAATCTTTTAGCTCATCAAGTAATGAGAAACTGCCTTCCCAAGTACGAAAAATTAAATTCCCAAGTTATGTTGGCTCCTTAACGAACAGTATTTTCCAGGCTCTCTAGCCCACTGTCCTCCTCCAATGGGTACTCTTTCACTGGCTCCGCCTCTAACACCTTAATTACAAGCGAGGCAGTCCTTGTGTCACCCAGAAAACACTCTGCTGCTAACCAATCCCCCAAAGCAAGATAGGTTAGAATTAATGGATAAAAAAGTTTGAGACCACTAGCACAAAAAGGTTTCTCTATAAATTACCTTTCTTCATAATCTTATTTTGAATAGAACTGGCTCAAGAGCCTTTGTCCATAGAAGGCACAATTTTACCTTTGACAGTAAGGCTACCACACAAATTCGATAACTAGATAACCACTAACCCATACTCTGAGGTCATGCTTTCTGAGTGTCCCAGATGCTTCCATATCTAGGTGGCACATGCCGGCCTAAGAGTACCCTAAGCTTGTATGAGCAGATATCACAATATAGTATCTTTTCCTCCCTCCTCTTTCCTTACCTCCCTTGCCAGAATTTGTCATCAAAATGTAATTTTTCTGGCCCGTGTGTCATATATCGGTTCTACACGCACTTCAGGGCCGACGACACTTCACCAGGCCCACTCTGCACAGGACTCACCCGCGGTGGGTCAGACTGCAAGGCGGCCAGGTAGTTCTCCAGAGCCATTCGCCGGCGGTCGTTCAGCATGGCTTCCACCCGGGCCAGGTGCGTCTCCACCAGCTGCTGCTTCTCGCTGGCTGCTTCCTTCTCCAGAGCTTTCACCATAGCTTGGAAGTGCTAAACCAGAAGTAGGAACCACAGGTAATCCACAGCACCTGCAGGAAGTCTAGGCCAACAACTTCAGAGCCCAGCGGTGGCTTCTCCCTGCCCAGGACCTGCTATGCTGATAACGAGTTCCAGGAGTGGAGCAGGGACACAACCTAAGCACTGTGTGAAGTAAGTGTCGGGCCATGTTTAAAGAACAGTTTAAGGCTATTGAATTAATTGCCCTACATAGGACGCAGGGCCTATGCAGAAATTTGCTAGGTAACTGATAAAAAAACAAAGGTGTTTTCAATAAAGGGTTATCATGAGAAGAGAGATTGCAGCTAAACATAAACACCAACTGGTTTAAAATGTTTAAAAGCTTTATGAAACCCAAATCTGTCTTGTATCAATCACTATCCCTCTTCCTATCAATACTCTCTTCTACTCAAGGAGAATGCAATCGCTGCTATGACTCTAAGCTCCCATTCTTACAAGTTAGAGATGCATTAGTATCAGAGAGCTTTGTTCTCTGCTTTTGACTTTTCTGTAAGTCTGTAAAACAAGAATGCCACACTGCTAAAAAGCAAGTCACAGCCTAAGAATGAAGATGACTGAGGACCTCTGCCAGGAAAGCAGAATTAACTCAACCCAGCTACAGTTACTTCCTGGCATGAGTTAGGTGTGCTCTGAGCCGGGGTTTGTTTTCCAACTACCAGAGGGGAGCTATTCTAGAGGTCACCAGTTAGGGGGTGAGCAAAAAGCAGGCCAGTTAAAACTTCCCTGTAACATAAACTGTCAACTAAACGGAGGTGTGAAGCCCTAACTTCCTGGGAGTCTGACTCTGACAAGCCTCAACAGGCCGGGCTGGAGCTGTCCCCAGAGAATGAGTGTGTCTTACCTGGATCAGAGTCTGCCTCTCTGCTTTAGGCAGGTTCTTTGCTTGAAGCTCAGCCTCTTCCCATTCCTTCTTTACCTAGAAAAAAGGTCAACGTACTCTAACCGAGAGCAATCTCTGAAACAATTGCCCTATTTTCTAAAATTACTGCCAGGCCTAAGTCTCATGTAGCAAACTGTGCAAAAGGAAATCACACATATGATCGCCCTCATGAGCTCAAGGTTGTTTTCGTTTGTTAATAGAACTATCACCTCCTAAGGGCCCAGGCCTCAGGTATCAATTCTATGACCACCCCCCTTGTTCTATGAGCTCAGGCAAGTTATTTAAAAGTCTGTGTGCCTTAGTCTCCTCACCCTTAAAAAAAAAAAAAAAAAAAAAAGTGTGTGTGTGGGGGGGTGAATATCTATGTCTCAGAAATAATGTGGATTAAAAAGAATAATGAGCATTTCCCAGCACAGGAGATGAGTGAGTAAAATTTTATATGGCACTCAGACCTGGCAAAGAATTCCATTTTTAACTTTCTTTCAATCCTTCTGTGTAAGTCTTTAGAGAAGGTTGCACTATGGTGCTCACGTTGTTATAACACTTACAATGCTTTCAAGGAAAACAACAGATCCCTGAGACTCACAACCTTCAGCAGGTAACAGTATCTATTGAGACTATATTAATAACATGTGTTTGTTTTCATTTAATATAACTATGGTTACTTTGTTCTAATGGCAAGTGATACTAGCTTTCCATTTACAACAGTGACATAAAATTTCCTTTCCTAAAATAAAAAATTTTAAAGCTAGTTAATGGCAAAGAAAAATAACAAGAACATAATGGTTACTGGAAGTGTTGTGCATAGACTCTGGAGAGAGGGTAATTACGTTATCATGGAGCTAGGTACTGGGGAAGGCGGGAAGAACTAATCACACCCAGAAAGTAGCTCCCCTTACACTCACACACCTCACCTGTCCTAGGCGACACGTCAGCACGACAATCTAGGGAGATGGTGTCCCTTTTCTTCAACTATGAAAACCACGTCACCCAATGCCAGACACCACGAGCAGAAGGGAAGTGCAGAGGTTTACCCTGTCCATCCGGTTGCGGTGCCGGATTTCCAGCTGCTCCTTCGCCTTCTGGAAGCGAGCGTGCTCATTATCATCTGCAGAGGTCTCGAAGTATACATCCACATCATTGGTTGGCAGAGGGGTTGGCGGAACTGAAACGAATGATAGGGGGCATTCTCTTTGGGGGTCAGGCCTGATGCTGAAATGCACTGTGCTCTAGGAATCCAGCTCAGGACTGAGGAGTGGCCTAGCTTGCCTCGCACCGTGCTCACAGGGTGCTCCTGTCTGCCAAGACCCGGCTCCGTTAGACACTGGTGCATCTTCCTTATGCGATCCTCATCCACCAGGCCAGGCCAGGCCCCCTGATCACTGCAGTGCCAGTGAGGCATCTACTAGGACTTCAGGGGCAGAAAAGCAAATCACTTCTTCTATACCATCCCTCACTTCCTGTGATCTTAAAACCTAAAACGTAACTACCTCACTGCTATCGCTGATAGCACCTGACCAGAAATGAGGGCTGAACTCAGACCTGGGGAGGCACGTCTACAGATTCTCCATTCTGAAAGGTACTTTAGTTCTAAGGTCTCCTTCTTCCTTCTGGCTATTTTTAGGTTAGAACGTACTTTGGGGAACTGCTGCAGCTGAATGTTCTTTGCATACTGTATAGACCGTCTGGAGAGTCCAAACTGCTCTAGCTACAGTTTTTCAGTTTGCAGTCACCACTGAGGGATGAGCCCCACCCCCAAGAACAGAGGTAACAGGGATAAAACTAAGTTGCTGTTTATGACAAAGACAAAGTTGCTGTGTTAGTCTGAGGAGGATTTACCCGAGTGTGAAGACACCTTGGGCTTTTCAATCCGTGACATTCATTGGCCGTCCTTCCCAGGCCATCACCCAGAGAACAAACCCATTAGAATCATCACCCCTCACTGCTAGTCAGGCATAGCTTCTTAGTGGCTCCAGCCAAGGAAACACCTGCAACAAGGGAGCTTAACCTCATAAAGGAAAGGTCTGGAATGATGAGGTTAACTCAGCCGACCTATGCAAACTCTTACTAGTCAGTTCGCTCAGATTTCCCAACCTAGGGAGGGCTGATGCAAAACTTGCTGGCACAACTTGTTTTATCATGATGTAATGTTAGAGCTAAGTGGGTAGCAAATGCCCAAATTCAACAAATTTTCATTCAGAAACAAATTCACCCAAGTTCCAGAATTGCATAACTTTATACAGCTTTAAAATGGTATAACTGACGAATATAACTACAAGCACACCAGCCACTCCAAAGCTTCCCATCAGAGCATCTTTTACTTACCTCTTTTTATTTGCAAAACCTGTAAGTACAACTAAAGTCTTCTGAAGAATATCTAGCTCCTAAATACATTTAAATAGGATCTCAAGAGCCAATTTTCAGATTAACTAAATTAAAATATATAGCTTCACAAACCACATTCCCCATGACACTCAAAGTTCAACCAGGAGAATTTCAAAGCACGGAAGTCCATTGTGACACTAAGCACGTAGCCACAAGCGTTACACGCCTGCAGCTTAAAGGCTTATGTGCCGGGGGCAGTCTTTGGTTCATATCACTGGGCTGGATAAAGATAATACCTAACAACAAGCTGCCTCCACCCACTGGGAACAAAGAGGAAAAGAGGAAGTAGGCCTGGAGGTTGGGTCCTGAAGACAGGAAGGGCTCAGACCTAGAACCTGTGTCCCTGTGAAAGCCACCGGCTCGCTCGCCCATTTCAAGGAGGGACACCCTGACCACCAGAACAGGGATGTTTGTGGGCTCTCAAGGCACCCCAACCAGGGGCTCCGCAAGTACGAGAGCGCATACTGCTCCCTGGCAAGTCTCCCCATCAATGACAGGACACTACAGCTCTGTAGACTGCATTCAAGTTTGTCTTCTAACACTCTCTCCGATCCTTGCATATTCAGCAAGATCTTTAACAAACCCTGATTCCTCAGGCTTCAACCCCAAACAATGTTTTGTTGCCTCTTAAAGTAATTTTACGAAGCAGGAAATAATCACAATAATTTCTATCTCTACACCTTTCCTGAATAAAAAAGTTTCTGCCACCAAAGTTCCCTAAGGACTATTTTTTTTTACCTTTTCAGTCATATCAAATAAAAATAGTATTTCCACGAAGCAAGCAGCTGGAGTGGAAGTGCTAAAAGTGTACCATATTATATTGATTTTAAAAATATTTTGGTGGGAGAAGTAAAGAGGGAACCATGAAGGTGTTTGCATGAAAAACCATCAGAAGCTACAGCCAAATACCAGGAAAGGGCAGCAATTCACTATTCAAATGCATTTCAGAATAGAAACCAAGAAAGGACTGCCTGGCTTGAGGATTTTCCAAACAGACGGGTTAGTACTGCAAGGTATGAGAAAGAGGGTCTTAAAAAGGAAAAGGGGTAACCATGGCAAAAAGCAAAACTTTTCCTATCTAAGTAAACCCAACTCAGCAGAACCACTGAGCCTCCTTTGTGACCAAAAAACACATAATCTACAATTCCTTCCCTACCTGAAGCTCAGCATGACCCACTATTGCCAAAATACTGGAGAAACAGACTTACCACCACTTGGCTGCAGAGGTCTCCCTAGAGTGCATAAGCAAGCTATTTCAATATTTTGGACTCCCACAAGTATCCCCATTGTCACTGCTTTGGAGATCAGGCATCTTGGGGGTCAGCGAAAGGGTAGTTCAAAGACAAGAATGAGAGCAAAGCCTGGAACCGATCTTGTGCAGAACTCATGGCTGATCTGCTTACCCTTTCATGCCTGTCAACTAAAGACAAGCAAGGGCACAGGTGCCTTCCCAAACCACAGAGGGCGCTCTGGGAGCCTGCGGACCACACGGCGGAACGAAAGAGAACAAGCCTCGGAGCGCTCCGGCGGTGCCAAGGAGGGAACACACCACCACCACCACCACCACCACCACCACCACCACCACCACCAACCACCAACCACCACCACACCAACCACCACCACACCACCAGACCCATGGTGAGCACAGGACACGAGAACTGAGCTTACAGCGCACAGGAAAGCAAGCCTAGAGCTAGAAAGCACAAGATGAGGGAGAAACGACCGACAGCAAACACCTGAGTGGGCGGGGAGCACTACACAGATGCAGTCACGAGGACGGCTGGGAGAGACAGAACGCTGGACAGGACGAGCTGCTGCACAGAGCCAGTGTGGCGGGACTTACTCATCGTTTTACACACCGCCATACAATAATCCTCAGACTCAAAATTGTTCCTGTTGCCTCCGCAGCCGCCATATATAAAGCGCACGCACTTCCCCTTGGAGAGGTCGAAGTACCAACGGGGCATCACGGCCCGGCAGGGCCCCGTCATCGCCTCCTGGGAGCAGACAGCTGTGTGGAAACGGTCAGAATGTCAGAAGGACAGAGGTAGCAGCTTCGAACGTTTCACAACGCTACAGACCGCCAGGGCTGGGCCGGGCGAGGAGGAAGGACTGGGTGACACTTCACATCAGCCAAGGCTGAGACCAGACAGACCCTGGCCGCCCTGGCTGACTATCTCACCACTCGAGCCAGTCACTGCCGACGAAGCAGTCCTTTTCCACTCAGAGGCAATGTATTCATGAACTAAAAACATTCTTTGTGCTGTCTTGAGTCCAGATTGATGTGTAAGTTTGACATAGAGAATTTCCTTATCTAAGAGTTCTCTGAGCCCCACATTTCTGATCTGTTAGGTGGAGATATTTGCCTGATTTGTCTGGATTGGTGGACTCAAGGCCCCAAAGACACAATGCAGGTGAACAGGCTGTGTTAGTGGTGATGACTATACTAACCACTACTTAAGCACCTGGAAAGGATGGGTGCACATTTTCATGTTCTCCAAGGTGAATCATAAACTTCTAGGCTCAATAAGTAATTTCTCCCTAATTGGGTGCTAAATAACTCCTCAGATCTTAACTGGCTTCAAATATACAATCAGCTGGAGGCTCTGTGTAAATGGCTCTAGAATGGTCACAACCTTTTTCGAAGATCGGGACACTGCGGGTCCCAAGCCCTTACCAATAGGTCACTGAATTCCATCTTCCCAGCAAATATCTTTCTAATGGATAAATAGGGCAGTCAACAGATTGGAACACACCCAGGAAAAGAAGAACCAAGGAACTTACTTCTATTCTGGAAGGTAGGGGCTTTAGCAGTAGCGAAAAGGGGGCTCCCCTTAAAGAGAGAACATTTTCAGACTAAATGTGGAAGAAGCCTACCCCAGGATAAACCATGTTGTCTCTCTTATTCTCTAGTTAAGTCCTTACAACGCAAAGGATAGTTTTCTGATTCAATTCTGCATCTCTCCCTGGATGTGACAACCGGCAGACCCCGAGGTGGCCCAGCTGCCCATTGCTAAGCTGGCACCACCAGCATCCTGGAGAGCTGGCTTTCCCTTCAGTCCACAGAAGTACCACCTGTCCTTCTGTGACTTACCTGTGACGGACGCACTCCAAAACTCTAAGTGAATAATTGCCCTACGGGTTTTGCTGCCACAGCTCTACACTGGGTTACCTTTGACATCGTGAGTGACTTCCTTTTCGGAAATGGCTCCATCGTTGCTGGGCTCTGTGGGGTTCTCTTCGTTGTAGTCATCTCCTTTAAAAGTGTCATAGTAGTAATCACGATCTTCTACCACTTCCTCCCCTTCGTCCTCGTCCTCGTCCTCATCGTCCACAGCTGCTTCTGTAAAGTCCTCCAAATCTGCTTCGGTAGGAAATTCACTAAAGGGCACAATAAAAGGGGAAGGTTAACTACGAAGCACAACAATGACTCCCTTCCCTCTTTGGAAACACACAGAGACAGACAGGAAATAAGCTCAGCTCGCATTTAACTGTGCCACCAGAGCCCTAGGCCCAGCTACATCAGAAAAAGGGAAGAGGTGATGAACAGGGGCCACATTCACCTGCAAAACTAACGTGGCCCAGAACAGCACAAAGGTGAAAGCCACTCGTGCTCACTCCACGATCGGCCACGGCTAACACATAGCACAAGCTGGCTCAGCTCCAGCAAAAGGCAACGCCTACTTCCCCCGGAAACGGGGCCCACGGCCCGCAGCCACAGGTTCAAGACGAGAGCGCACCTTTTATAAATGTCATAGTCCTCCTCTTCGTCGTCCTCTTCGTCGTCCTCCTCCTCATTTTCCTCCTCTTCCTTGGACACGGTGGATCCAGTGACCTTTGTCTGAGGGCAGCACACGTACTCGGTGCCATGAAACTGGTCCACTCCGCAGGGCAGCAGCATGCCGTAGCTATACAGGGTCATCCCCTCCGTCAGACAGGCCTGAGACACACCCCCAGGCCAGCGTCAGAACATACCTGGTTCCCGGCTTTCTCCGAAAGAAACTCTAATTAAATCACTCTAAATGCTTTCTCTCATGGACAGATTTTCTGTCAAAAAGGTGTGATGCTATTATTGCAAGAAGATTTAAATTTTTGCTTAACTTGCAATGGGGAAACATCATTGGGACCAAAAATAATGAAAGCCCATAGTTGGAGAAGGGAGTCTCTTCTAGTAACTACTGACACTAGTTAGAGGTGGCCAATGCTCGTTTACATCCCAAACTGGTGAGGGAGACACTGCTTTAGAATCTGACCAATCTGGCCACTGACTGAAGCGCCCACTTAGCTACAGAAGATAAGTGTTAAGAAGGTGCACCGCTTCTCTCTGCTAGAATGAAATGGCATCTAATCCCCCCAGTTCGTGGGGCCAGGCACGGAGTTTCTATAATTGGCAACTTCTTCCCTAAGGCCTTACAGTTTAGGATGGTGTTCTTGGGAGCCCTGCTGACAGCATCTTCTATTAATAATCTTTTTAATATCCTTAATTGTAGAGCCTGGACTGTCAACTGTACAACTTCCTCAAATTCTCCCAAATTTATTTTTAATTTAGAAGATACAAGTAATTGTAAACTTTGAAGGGAGAAAGGAAACAAAAAATTAATTGAAAATCGTGTTGAGATTTGAAGAAAAATGCTATTTTCTCTATTAACCGAAAAAAACAACACTTGACTTTTTCCATCCATTCTTTTACCTCTTTGACGACAGTGTGCCAATGCTGGTGATTCTCGCACACCTCCATCCGCGCTTTGTGGAAAAACTGGCACTTTTCTGGAACCAGCAGAACGTCGCTTACAAATTCACCCACTGGAAAAGAGAAGCTCTGTCAGAAGTCAAGGTGAAAACGATCCTCACTATTCACTGCAGATTATGACAGGCACAGTCAGGTGTAGAGAGGTGCAGCATCTCTCATACACAAAGGCCAACTGCACATCAGAGGCAAGCAGCCCCAAGAACTCAAATGTCCGTTACAGCCATGAAGCTGAGCCTTTCCTCACTCTTCCCTGACTCCCTTCCAGTCTCACTGCAGGGCTGCAGCAACGCGTAACAGAGTAGGATTCGGATCCCCACGCTATTACCTCAAAAACACACACGGGTTCTCCCCCTGCAACCTCTGACTTCACACAAACAGGATTCCCAGCCTCTTACATCCCTATTTCTGCCCAGAGGGGTGCTAATAACAAAATCCCCAGGAAACTAAAAATGGGTATTCTCCTTAACTACAGATGAGATGAATCTTACTGTTAAAAGCCCTTTGTGTTTCTGAAGACACCTCTCTCTCTAAAGTCAACCATCATTGCAATAACTGATTCAGGGAAGAATCATCAATGGAGAGCTAATTACCAAGGGGAATAGGTGCAATGGAAAACTCTGGCAGACACTACTGTAAACAGGTGACTAGCTTTATATCATGGACATGATGACATATGTGATGTCCTAAGAAGAATATAATACTTACAAAATATGTCATTGAATATAATCATAACAACACAGTAAGACAAATTCAAATTCAGGGATATTCTGTTAAACAGATGACCTAGACTCTTAAAAAAATTATCACTGTCATGAAAGATGAAAAAAAATTAGCCTGATGAACTGTTCTAGATCACATATGATGTGTGATCCTTTTTAAAATGAAGCTATAAAGGGTACTCTTTGGACATTTAGGGAAATTGTTCAAAGTGTGATTACTATATCATAATTTTAGGAACATGTCCTTGCTCTCAGGAGAAACAATCTGAGTATTTGGAGATGAGGAACTTACCTTCAAATTGTTTAACAACAACAAGAAGTAGGTAAGACATACACACATAGCTACATTGTGAGATCGATAAATAAGGCAAATTTGGAGAACCTATATAAAGGGTATAGAGATATTCACTACTACATTTTTTCTATAGGTCTAACATACTGAAAGGGTATGGTCTCAGTTTATCCAAATTTTTAACAGTCCTCAATTTAATTGATGGAGTACAAAAGATAATAGCCACAATTTCCCAAATAAGTGGACAAAGAGAAAGTTGTATTGTTTTGCTATTAGACTTAACATGCTGATCAATGAATTGGCAATTCTATAAAACCTAACCTATAGAATTCCACTTAAGCTGCATTTAAGATTTATCACCAGTCTCTCTCTATCCATTGCCCATGATTCTGTCTTTCTTTTATACCACCTTCCCCCAAGCACTCCAGGAGGGCCATGGCAACCATCAGGTTTTAAATTTAGAGTTTTTTCAGAGTTGCTGAAATTCTTTTCAAAATAACAGTAAGGCTGTTGTTTATCCAGAGCAGAAGCCCCTAATACCAACACTCACATAAACCTACTGCAAAAGTACTCCCCAGCTGCAAATAGTAAAACCAGGTTATTTGTGGGGCTCTTGGAAGCTGTAAGGTGGGAGAAAACTTTTAGTAATGAGAGTAAACCAAGAGGATCAACCTGACCATCCGATGCAAATTTTTCTGAGGTTTGGTGGCTCTCCCTAGCAGATTCCTTTGAGGTAAACAGGGCTCTGAGAAGTTAAAGACCCAGAATCCTCAGGAGCAGGAACATTCACCAATAATCCTCAGGAGCAGAAACATACACGTGCACAAGCATCCATACTGGGAATAGGGTGTTGTGTTAAGAAGCTATGATGAATTCCAAGACACATGACTTGCAAATTGACACCTGCAATGGTGGTGAGCTGCTGAAGACAGTACATCCAAGCTTCTGAGAACGAAAATTTCCTTTGTCTAAGTTCACATCACAGTAAAATTCCCTGACCAAATCTTCTCAAAATAACCAAACACAAAAAACAGTCCTAAGCCTGCAAAGCTCTCTTCTTTTAGTCCAGGAGCCAGTCTGCATATAAATGTCAGCGATGACTAACTCCTTCCCAAATACCAAGTTTTGTTTCTTCACACACCTCCAACTCTGTCCTACTCAGATCATCCTATTTATTTAGATAAATTTTTACAGATGAACAGGAGGCAATTAGCAGTAACATGAGAATATAAAGGTTCATTTTGAGGAGAAAACTGAACTGTAACTTCTCACCAAATATACTACACATCAGTTAAGAGTCACAGTGATGGGTAATTAAGCATGCTCTCAGAGGAGAGCAGAGTTGAATGACGTGAACACAGACATCTCCAGACAGTGCAACAACAGATTTGATGCAAACACTGCTAGCAACCTAAATTCATTCTCAAATTGCTTTCAAGCATGCTAATCAAGATACATCCTTCCCCATAACAAACCAAAACAGTGCCTGCATACACAGATAAGGCCCCTGGAACATCCAAAGCAATTAACACAGGCACCCAACCAATACAGACACATCCTGTTCCTCCCCCACCACCCGTTCCTACCTCTCCACCTTCTAGCTTGCTAAGTAGCACTATCTAAAAAGGGATTCAGGGCTGAAGGTAACTACACTACTACCATCTCTTTACCACAAGTATTTAGTATCTACAAAAGAACTCACTATGGTTACTCCTGATGAATAAAATGTACAGGACTCTCACTTTTTTACTGTATTCATTTTTAGTACAGTTTGTACATTAAAAGAATTGAGAATGGTTGCATAATTTAATCAGTGTACTATAAATCTTTAAACTACATACTTTAAAATGGGTGAATTATATAGTATAGAAATTATATCTCAACAAACCCATTCCTAAAGAGCAGAGACTTATTATTTACAGAGAATATTGAGAAAATTAAAAATACATAATGAAGATAATGGAATTGGAGGTATCAACATGAGCTCACTGGTTTAGTATATACATATGGATATAGAAATACAGATTTGTGTGTGCATGTAATACATGTAGACACACATTTCTTAGCTCTATCTCCCGAGTGGACCTAGAAACAATTAGTACTGAGATGGCAGTAAGCAAGCCTGATGCCCAGATCTTGGCAAATCTAAATACCCTTCTCCATTACATGAAACCAGGCTTCTTGGAGAAATGGCGGACTACAGGAGCAGAGTAGGGGAAACACAGGATGAGCCCAGAGTATCATTTTGTACCAAAAAGTAAGGAAGCTTTCAAAGAATGACAGGAACATAGTAAATAGGCACAAGACCCAACATGAAGGGGTTCCCATTGGCCCAATCTGGACATGAGCCCACAAGGAAATAAATAAATGAATTAGACAACATCTTAGCCAGGTGATAAATATTAACACTGGTAATGAAACATACTGACATCATGTAAGTCCTAATAGGAGGCGGTAAGAACTCTTCTGCCTAAATCAAAGGATCTTAAGAAAAACCCAAACTGCAAGGCATTCTACAATAACTGGCTTGTACTCTATAAGAATGTCAAAGTCATGAAAGACAAGGAAAGGATACAGAGAACTAAATACAATATATGAGATCTGGAATTAGATTCTAGTGTTACTGGAACAATAGGTGAAACATGAAATAGATTAGATATTGGTTTGTAAGTTCCTGATTTTGATAACTGCACTATGGTTATATGGGAGAATGTCCCTATTTTTAGAAAATACAGTGAAGTATTAAGGGATAAAAGGGCATCTTGTCTGAAACTTAAAGGATTTAAAAAAAAGTAAGAAATTAGTGGGGGGGGGGGGCAAATAAGATTAATTTTACCATATTAACCAAATGTTAACTGTTAGAAAATCTGAAATCTGACGACAGGGTATACAAAAGGTCTTTAATACTATAATATTTTTGTAACTATTCTGTAAACCTGAAACTATTTTAAAATTATTATTTCTAATTAAAAAGGCAAAAGTAACTCTAAAAGTCTATCACCAAAAGGCTTTCTAAGGAATCTATGGTAAAAAAGAAGGTGATATTAATTATTAACAAATGTCAGTGCTACCTGGGTATGCTAAGGGGAGGTGGGATGGGGAGAGCAGGAGACACTAAAATCATCTACTTCTTAAATGATGGATGACAAGGAAGAATTAGCAGTATTTTTTCCTACCACCTCCCTTAAACTACAGTCACATGGTCCCTCATTAGCTTACGCTAAAGCAACTGTATTCATTTAAAAACAGTTTTTAGGATAGCTCTACCTACTGGTTAAGAAATTGTTCAAATGGATACTGGTATAAACACAAGTAATTGTCTGAATTAAGTAACATCAAAGATTGTGTAATGCTTTTTTTTTATTCACCGACCACAATGCAAAGGTATTGAATGGTTTATGATCAAATTGTCTTTTATGCATTTAGTTAATGACAGTACCATTTCATTGTTTGGTTCTGTAATACATTGATAAATTCAAAGAACAGTATTTGGAAAACAAAGTAAAATAAAATTTTTGTTGTGTACTAGCTATGGTAATGGTCTTGTCTAGTAATTATAAAAAGCGTATCCTGGGAGTTCCCTGATGGTGTAGTGGCTTAAGGCTTCGACGCTGGCACTGTCAGCGCTGCGGCCTGGGTTCGATTCCCAGTCAGGGAGCTACCCACATGCCAAAAAGCAAAAAAAAAGCGTATCCTATGGTCTAGACACTGTCATGTTGCTGCGCAGACAAAAGACTAAAGCAGGGTCCTTGTTTTCAGGGTGTTTACAGCATAGTTGGAGAAAGACATATAAATAGACATCATTGTACAGTTTGATAGGTATAATGGCAACAACCAGGAGAATTTCATAAATCCAGGTATCTAGATAGAAAGCAAGCCCAGGAGGAAAGCTACCTTTAAAGGAGGCATCCCCTGGGATAAGTCTTTTAAAGAGAGAATTTCCAAGCAAAGTAAGTAGAGGAAAGTCATTCTAAACAATGAGAACTGGACGGTAAGTGGCCAGGAGCCACTGGATACTGATAAAGTTTGAAGCACAGAGGGGGAGTGTGTGTGGGGCTAAGTAGAGCTAAGCCAAAACCACATTATGGAGGTTTTTATTTTTTTTTCTTTTTAATGTAGTTAAGTTCCCTGGCTATGAATCGAACCCAGGCTGCAGCGTTGACAGCGCTGAAGCCTTAGCCACTACACCACCAGGGAACTCCCATATGGAGCTTTTAAACCCAAGCTAAGGTGCTTAATAAACATTAATTTTTAGATGAAGAAGACCTACTAAAGGGTTTTATGTGCAGGAGAGACAATTCAATCTTTATTTTAGATCAGAGGGCAATAGACTGGACAACAGAACTGAGAAACACACACAGAGGCTATCGCCACAGCCTAGGCAGGAAATGATGAAAGGCTGAACTAGAGTAGTGGGGATGCAATGAGAAGAATATAAGCCAGAGGTTCCCAAAATTTCTAGTCACAGCATCCTCAGTGTCTCAGTAATTTTTTTTCACAGCACCCCCAGACCAAAAGAATATCCAAAAGTTAAGTAGTTAGGGCCAACAATTTAATAAGCACTTGCGTCCTAATGCCTTAGTGCCTGTTGGGCCCTGTGTAGCTCCTCCAACGTCGCCATCAATTGAACACCATCGACTGAAAGACCTTGTTTCTCCTATAGCGATTCTGTGGGATGCTGGCCTTTTATCCTAGGAATCACTAAAATACAGCTCCACAAAGGTACAAGGTCATAGAGAGGAATGAAATGATCCCATTTTGAAATTGAGAATTCCTCCAGCCAGCAGTTCACAGGATGTCTGACAGATGTTTCCCTTGAAAATAAAAAATACCCCACAGTGCCCCTAGGAATTTGCTGCAACGTCCTGGAGTGCCTTGGTGCAGTTTGGGGACCATGGATATAAGCCGTATTTAAGAAGTAAGAATCAGGCTGACCTGAAAACTGCCTGGATATGTGGGGCTAAAGGTCTCCCAGATCTTAAGCTCAGACACTTCTGGTGGGTAGTGGAGCCAGCAAGAGGAACAGAGCACAAAGAAGAGGGAAGATCAGGTTGTAAGTCTTCAGGGGTAACAATGCAAAAGGAAGAAATGATCCAGACTGCTATCTACCCACAAATATTCAAGAATGCTCTCCTTTCATTTAATTTGAGAAGTTTATAGAGAATGAATGAAACCTCACACCCAGAGATTTCTCAGAGCCAAGTGGAATGGAAGAACATCCTTGAACCACATCACACAAAAATTTTCCAAGTCTCATACTACTTTATGACGCTTCAGTTTTAAAGTAAATGAAGTTAAACACATCCAGTGTCCCTCTTTACCCCTTTTAAAACAAAGTAATTGCTACCTATTTTAAATACTGTTATTCAGGTGCTGACTCTTCCTGTTATTTTGCTACAGCTGAGAATGAGAAAAGCAATGTATTCCATTTTAGGAAAGGTTTTAATGAAGGGAGCGAGGGGAAAAAGTTAAATTCATGGCTAAAATTAAATACATCTACAGAACTACCCAGAATGTCTGTGTTAATGCTGTATCAACAGTAATCCTATCACAGATCATCTAAAATCAGCTGGTTTTGCCTTTTTAAGTTTCTATCACCAATCTGTTCTGAATCACCCAGACTACAGATATGTGAATATAATTCAGTGTGTCAGTGGTGAGTGGTTAGGATTGAATACATTAACGAAATAAGTGTTTGAAGCAACAACTCTGTTTCTGGGTAATAAAATGGTAGTTTTACTCAAGCTGGGGACTGTTAACACCAGCCACAGACAGTGCTAACACCCTCACCAGCCCTCAGAAAGGCAAGTGGCCCAGGGCCGAGCCGGGCATCCCCAACTGTCCCCAGCAGCCGAGTCACTTCTGAAAACTACCACCAGTCCAGTCTGGCTAACAAGACAGGATTTTGGTACCTCACAATGTATGTGTAGGATGTGGTAGGGGAACAGAACACGCTATTCCTCAGGCTGCTCAGTACCACTCATCACCGTGATTGGGAAACAGAACTTTCACACTCTCCACAGTAGGCAAAGCTGGGATACTGTGAAGGCAGCCTCTCAGTCAGAGCCATGGAAGACTCATCCTTAAAAGACAGAAGGTGGGGTTCCCTGGTGATGTAGTGGCTAGGCCTCCGTGCTCTCAATATCACAGCCCTGGTTCAATTCCCAGCCAGGGAACCCCCCCGCCAAAAAAAAAAAAAAAAACAGACAGAAGGATGCCCATGATATGGGAGCAGGAGCATTAGTGACCCCCAAAGACAAGTAACCTGTCGACACGAGGAAGCAATAAATACGCAGAAGAGAAAGCCCCACAAGAAATTCCCACAGCACTCAGCTTAACAGATGACGATACTTCGTTATGAGCCAAGAGAAAATTAAACTGAAAAATGAGGATCTCTACTTCCTGAGAAGTACCCAAGAACACTCACCAAGACACTTGAAAGGAATAACAATGTGGCTCTTGCACTGCTTTTTGTCCCTCCGACACCAATTGTCCACACTGACTGGCTGGTTGGCTTCCATCACATTAGTGATTTGTAGTTCCGGATACATCTGCAAGGGAAACGAGCACACCCTCCATAAAATGACTTGGCCCATAATAAACAGACATTCCCTCGCAAGTAAGGATGAATATCTGTGTTTACTCAGTGTTACCAATATTCTATACAAATCTCAAGTTCCACTCTGCTGCTCCTGGCTCCAGATAAACACTTCAAGTAAGAAGATACTGTAATGATTAGTTTTCTTGTGACAGGCAGATTTCTGACTACTTCTAATGCATTCTCTTAAATAAAGGAATCTTTAAGAACATACAAAAACTGCAAGCTTACAGCTCAATAAATCTATTAGCTATCAAGGCCACTTGTAGGATATGTGTAAGTAGCTGGGTTCATGAACCAAAACATTTAAGAGGCAAGTCTTGGAAATGTCTGTTAATGAAATGATAGAATAATGCTTTAACCCTTGCCCTATATGCTAATCTCAGTAAGAAGTTCAAACATCTTACATCCTTTTCTAGGTCAAGTTTTGGCCCAAACCAAGTTGAATCAGACCTGAGATGATCATTTCCAGCAAGTGGAAAACAAAAGTACACCCATGACACATTTTGTTCACATCTTCCCTTAACAAGTAAGAAGCCAAGAGAGCCAGGCTGTAGCTGTACTTGGGCGGTGTTTGCCAAGCTTCCGCAGCATTGCTTCCTGAAAGAACTGAAGCTCACGGCACACACTAGCAAAGCCTCGAGAAGTCTGTCATATCATTACACTTAGAAATACAGGGCCTGGTGCACCAGTCATTAGCAACTTGGTCAAAACAGGACAAATGATAGAATATCGATTTCTAAGGTAAACAGGTTCAAATTTGACCCAGAAAAAAAGAGGTTTTAACTTCCTGGCGACACTCTTACCTCCTGACAGTACTGAAGAACTTCTTCTTTTGTTCCAAAGCAGCTCTTAGTGCCTGTTGGGTCAGGTTCCCATTTCCCAGTCTGAATGTTCACATGCATATTTAACTTTCCACAAAACATTGCAATTTGAGGCTCGGCGACAGCAAATCCTGTTCCAGCATTGGCTGCAAGAGCCTACCAAAGGGGAAGAAAAAACAGGTTTACTCCAAAAAGGCTGGCACAAAGGCATAGTCATTCAATGGTTTGTGAGCATAGAAATGATCTTTTAAAAATCTTCATTGTTTACTCTTGTTATCTTCATTAACAAATCTTTTTGCTAGGTGCTAAGACAGAGTAATTTGGACATACATGATCAAAGTGAAACGTCAATGGGAAAACTAACCCCTACTTTCCATCTGGATACTTCTGACTTGGGAATCTGTAATCTAACTGTGGTCTCTTCAAATATAAGCAAATCTACTTTCCATTCCTTAATATATCAAACCACAAAGGTATAAAATGGGTAAAGTTCCAGTAAATTTAACTCAGTTCACGCACAACAAAATTTTATTGAGCAGCTACTATTACGAAAAGCAGTAAGCTAAATTCTTAGGATACAAGAGTAAGCAAAAAGGTATGGCAAGTGCTCTCATGGGACTTAGGGTCTAGGGCAGAGTCAATACTCATACCAAAAGTGTGATTACATTCCCAGACATCTTCAAAAGGAAAAGAACACAGCAGTGAAGCAGTATATAAAAAGGGACTCTTCCTTAGGCTTGGTAAGGTGATCAGGGAAGTGTCCAGAAGAGTGGCACATGAGTAGAGTTTTCAGCATCATAGGTGGAGAGATACATGGTGAGGAAGAGAACAGAGTAGGCATGCAGGGACAAAACTAGACAGTCTGTAGACCAAGAAAGGGTTTGGGCCCTTACTACTGAAAGTGTGGAAAGGTTTTAAGCACAAAGTTAAATATATGCTCAAACATATTTTCAAAATGAAGCTCTGATGCTTTCTTTAGTTGCAGGGTAAAGAACAGACTGACAGGAAACAAGATTGTATGCAGGGGACTGACTCAGAAAGCTGGAGCTACAGAGTCCAAGAGAGAGAAACTGATAGCTTAGACTAACAGAGGTGGTGGAGAGAGATTCAGGAGATCACAGAGATCACAGATTAGCTGGGGGATGAGGAAGATGCCAAGTTTGGCTTCCATTACTCAACGAGCAATGGTGTCAGTCATGGAAACAGAACAATAAAAGGGATTTCATGAACAATTTTATCTCGTGTTAGGTAAAAAAAATAATCAACTACTGTACAGTCTTTCTTTGGCTAGTATTCACTTCTCTGCAAAAGATCAGGCTATTAACATGTCACAAGTTACAGGTGAGAAATAATAACTCTAAGCATGATGACATCAGTTAGGCTCCTGCAAAGTCTCTCACACTAGAAAAAACAAAGGCATCCCAGCATACACAGGTATGCCAACATTGACGGATGTATCCACAGTGGAGTTTTGTGGTGCTCCTTGATATAAAAGTTCTTTCAAAATAAAAATTAAACAGCCTTTTTTAACTGTTACAACGTGGGGGTGGTAGTATAGTCTAGTATATTGTTCTTATTAAAAAGAGTATAAAATGGTTTTCCTACAACAGAAAGTAGATTTGGCTTAAAATATTATATTTGCAAAATGTATGTTTTCTGAACAACTCATTTATCTATGTTGATGGACAGCAGAGGCATAAATGGTCCTTCCAATCAGAAGCCTACATTTGATTTTGAAATACAAGACAAATTTACCACCTGCACGTGTTTTGCTTTAAAACTTATAAAGATTAGCCTGCTTTCTACTAGTACAAGAGAAGGAAGTGCAAACACTTGTTGGATAGGTGGGAGAAAGCTAATTTGGAAATAAAATGTTTCTGAGATCAATCCGAATGGAAAAACACCAAGTAAATCCAAAGAGAACAATTAGCAACTGTATTAACTAGAATCGACTGCAACCCTGCTGTGATGGTCATTTATTAAAGTCATTTACTGAAGTACAAGGCAGATCCTATGCCCTCAGTATAACTGCGCGTGAAGTCCTGTCTCCCCCAAAGAAAGAAAAAAAAACATTTAAATATATCTTCAGGAAGGAATACACATTTATTTATGGATAATACTCTAATGGTGTTTAATCAACCACTAGAAGGTATACAAATCATTAAAAGATATAAGGATGCACAAGACAAATGTGTTAATTTTCACAAGTGAGTTCAAGGTGTGCACCCAAACACCTCTTCTGTTGACCATGCTTCTTTTGGGAGCCATATCTAAGTATTATGGCTAGAAACTTTGATTATGATACAGAAGAAAATGGGTATATGAGAGACAAAGGCAAGGAAATCCCAGGGACACTTTGGGGTATTGAAACCAGTGCTCTCCCCAAATTCTTTCCTTCCTACTTCAAAAGTCCTGACAGAAATAAATGAAGAAAATCCAGGAAGACATGATACGTAGGTATGAGGACTGTCTGGAAAAAACCCAGCCATAACTGCTTCTAATTTTTATATTACATGGTTGGATACTTTCTGAACAGCCCTCATAAGCAAGAAAGCTAAATTGTCAGAAAGGAGGTTTCCTAAACCAGCTATATATGAATACCACAATTAAATCTGAAAGAAGTTGAGTACTATTGCCTAAATTCTCTGTGGCCTCTTATTATTTTAATATTAAAGGCAGCTATTAAACAAGTAGAATTTTGGGTGTGGTGTTTAATCTTTCAGAAGTACGGGAGTTGGTGGTGGGGGGCGGGGACATTTTACCTCTTAAATTCCAAAAATCAGTGACAGGTAGGACACTGAGGTCACCCATTCACAGCTGTGGAGTGGTCACAACTGTGCAGGCAGCCCTTTACAGCACAAAGATGATGTTCCACGTGTTCGTCATTATGGCTGGCTGTTAGCTAAAAGACCACAGAGTTCCAACTGTATAATGTTCAGTTTATGGGTCAACCACTGAGGTCAGCACAGCAGTGGTTAGTGTATTTGATCTTTGTGCTGAGATGGTCAGCATTACCTTCCCTGAAGAGAATCTAAAATACCAGAGGTTAAAGCAACAGGAAGAGGCAGCTAAGCAGCGACAGCTCCTCACATCAGTTATCACCGAGAAAAAGGAGAGTAACTGGAATCGTTCCAGACAGCTAATATGCTATAGTGATTCACTTCTGAGTTCAGAAAGATTAATCCTTGCGGTCATAAGAGACTCTCAGGAAGGTATCATCTGAAATATAAAAAGCCTCTGTGGACCATGTCTAGGAATCAACTAATCAAACATACCCCAACGTTATCTAGAGTATAACAGGATCTTTTTTTCTGTTGTTTGTACTTCTTTACTTTGAAAATGTTCTTATTTAATGTGCTCTCCATTTTCTTAAGCACACACTGTGCCTTGATCCATTACATCAACGTATAAATCAATCTGCTTCCCAATCTAACATGTTACAAATGGGATTTCACTGCCAAGTCAGCACTTCTGATATCCTGTGAACCTGGAATCTTCTCCGAAAGAAAATTAATGCCCCGTGTTTGGCACTTTTAAACCAGTCCTTGTGATCTATGGACACTGCAGCACTCTGAAGGCTTTGAAAACAAATTGTATCAATTGCTGTCCTAACCCAATGCTTCCATTTTACTTAATAATTCATTCTTAATATGAAACTCCATCTTATTAATTTGGCTCTGGGAAGAGTTTAGCTATCTAAGGACAGAAATTCAACTTGGTAAAAAGAGCTTCTAGTAAGTTGGTTGAAACCCTGAAATGGCTTAAAGCAATACATAAACCTAAATAAGTTTACATCGGAACCTAACTTAACCCAGGCCCTTTAATCATCACCCTAACAGACACCCTCCTGAGCCCACCCAAATGAGCCCTACCTCCTTTCACAAAGCCACTCACGATTGATGTAGCGCTCTCAGACCAAGCAAACATGTAAACCCATTACCTCCTTCCTCACTGAAGCTATTGCCCCAGAATCTAATCTGGCTCCAGAGTTTGTGAAAGTGCCTGCAGTGGAGGGAGCTGCTTCTGAAGAGGATGTTATCCTGAGACTGAGTGAATCATGTTTCCTTGGACAGGAAGATGCTGTATCACAGCCACGCTCCAAGGTTCGTGCTAGGAAGGCAAGTTAATACAGTTCTAATTCTAATAAATACTGAACAGGCATCTAGTTACCACCTGCATGCTAGTGATAATGAAAGACAACACTCTTACTCAAAGACCTTCTTAAAGAGAAAGTCAGTAAACTGACAACCTATTAATAGATGCAAAACCCGGCTATATTCATTCATTCCTGTTTGTTTCAAAGTGGTGAGTGCACTACTTCTTGATTCATAAATTCAAGTAACTTAAACGTGCACCTAAGATTTACTTAACAAAGTTTTAAAAAATTCATTTTCAAGGTAGCTAAGAGATTAACTACAAAAGGAAAAACAAATTACTTCTCAGTGGAGGCCCCAACATTAACCTTACCAGCAATCAGACACTTAAGAGTACCAATGGGGTAAGACAGGCACTTTTTATTACAGGTTGGAAAAGACTAAGGAGAAATAACAAGTAAATGCAAAGTGGGGGCCTGAGCATGATCATGGGGAGGAAAAGGACATTAATGGGAAAACTGGAGCAATTATTGAAATAAGGTCTGTAATAGTGCTATACCAATGTTGATCCCCCAGTTTTGATTCATGCACTGTTTATGTCAGATGTTAATATTAAGGGAGGCAGACTAAGGGTATATAGGTGAACTCACTGTAGTATTTTTTAAAACTCTAAAATTAGTTCAAAATAATGTGGTTTTGGTTTTTTTAATCCTGTTCATTACCTGCCTGAATTTCAATCATGATTGCATAGTTCCAATGTGTCAAAAAGAGAAGACCTTCTTTAGGCAGGGCACTATTAAGCGTACTCAGAGGAGGCCCGATAACTGAAACATTCTTTATTCTGAACACAAGGGTACTACACATCCTAATGTAGTAAAACCCCATGTGCACAAATATTAAATGTGATGTCTCCCCAATGGGAGAACTATTACAATTCTGCCCAGAGCCTAAGACAGAAGAAAGTTCATTTTGTTACTATTAAAGGGTGCCTATAGTTTGGAACCTTTAGCATATCTTCATCAACAACAATACAAAAGTGAAGCTTTCAATTAAAAATAAAACAAAAGCCAAGCTTCAAACATTTCAACTCACTATTTAATAAAATAGTCAGATTACTGTTAAGCATTTTCCAGTTTAAGCAGCAAACTGAGAAAACCTCTTCTTAAAAGTGACAATCTGCATTATACCAGTTGAAAATCCTTGGCCTTTTTTTTTTTACATTTAAACTTAATTGTGATTAGAAGTTGATGAATTAGGTTTAGGGTGAAAAAATTCCAAATGTAAAAAGGCCATTACCCTTCCACTGACATATACCAGCTGTTAGGTATTATATTCATAGGCAATAATGTATACAAATAATCCCTGCCTGTATTAGAGCTCTAAATATTAAAGTATAAATAAGGTACCGATTTCAAGACTGGAAACACTTTAGACTGTTTCCAATGCTTTCCATAGGATCATGGTAATTTGTGCATCTGTATTATACAGGTAAGGATCCAAGCCAAGATTTAAGAGGTCTGCCTTTCTGTGTTTCTGAGATGAGAATAGGAAGTCTTTTATAAAAGAAGTTATTAAAATATACATAAAATACTTTTATGTAAAAAAAAAAAAAGATGCAGAACAGTGGTTATGGACCTAAAATTCTCAAGGAACAGTAGTTTCTTTACTGGCTTCTATTTCTTTCCAGCTTCCCACAATGAAATAGGAATTCTAAGAAACTGATTTCCCCAAGTATGGAGACACTAGGGATACACCTTGTCCGCTCATTCCACTCCTGACCTCAGCGCAAGTGCACGATGCTAACAGCATGGGCTTTCAGAGGCAGACAAACCGTGACCAAGTCCCAGCCCTATCACTGAATAGCTGTGCCACCTCTGGCAGGTCACCTAACCTCTCTGGACCTCAGTTCCCTTATCTATAAAATGATGACAACAGTAACAACACACCATATTGTTGTTTTGAGGTTTAAATGAGTTAACACATGTTAAGTGTTTGAAATAGTGCTTGTTACATAATTCTTCAAGTGTTGTTGGTTATTATTTATCAGGCTTTAATTTTAAATGTCTTTATCTGTAAAACAGGGCTACTAACATATACACTCCTCTCAGGCTTGGTCTGGAGATTAAAAGAAGATAATGCACTAAAGCACAATGCTGGCCTCAGAGCAAATACTCAAATGATGTTCGCATCATTATCACAGAGCTGGCTCCTGAAGATTTAATTCTCTCCGGCTACAATTACACAGAACTGGGGCTTAAATAATGAGCACACAGGGAAACACAGGAAATTCTCACGTGACCAGTCATCCTCCCTAAATCCAGGATAGCATGAAATGGGCTTAAAAGACTGCACATTCCTTTTTTGCCTATTAAACTGGACATGTTTAAAGCAGGCTGCAGTAATACTCTACATTTTATTCTGCAGGAAAATTCAGTCACCAAATGTTTACATGAACAATTTAATACTGTCTTACTCGTTACAGGAAAATCACCAGGAGCTGCTGGCTTCCTGGCTCCAGTCCAGCTTCCGGCTGGCACGGAAGTGAGTTCAACATGAATCTGCAGTTACTAATGAGACACTGTTATGATCAAAAGAGCACTACATAAGTTAGTTCTCAGAATGTGTTTTCTTGAGGGATATTCCCTCTACTTACTAGCTCTACAACCTCCTGGAAGTTATTTACTCACTCTCCCTTGACCTTAGTTGTCGCTGTGTGCAACATAAATATGGCATTCTATGTTGGTATTACTCTAATACCAAATTTTAGGTATTAGAATAAATGACACTATAATATTAACTCTGTACTTTGGTTCAAATTACAAGGGATGGGACTCTACCTCCCTGAAACTCCTAAAGTCTAAGGAACATGGCTTAGAAACAAAGACAGCTTCATGACTACAAAGCTAAGCAGTAATGAAGGGCTGCTAACTATAGGAGTCAGAAAGCCAGGAGGCTTGGCTATTCCTAACAGATGAAATGGTGTGAACTTGAGCTTAACCTCTGAACTCATTGGCCAGTATTACTTAGGCAATTATTTATTATGAGTGTGCTAAATAAATAATGTGGGTAAGGTTTGGGCAATGTATAGGGATGTGTTTCCTAAACTTCCAAGGTCAAAATGATTCAAGTTAGCAAACACCCAGAAGTATTATACTACTGATTAAATATTAATCATTAAATATGTTCATTCTAGGGAGTTCCCCGGTGGTGTAGTGGCTTAGGCTTCAGCACTGTCAACACTGTGGCCTGTGTTCGATTCCCAGCCAGGGAACTACCCACGTTAAAAAAAAAAAAAAAAAAAAAAAAAAGGTTCATTCTAACTCATTCTCACTAATTTGCAGATGACAAAAATAATACAAATAATAGGAGGTTTTCTGTAGAATATCCAAACTTGGCAATATTCTCAGAAATTATAAGCATACTTCTGGCTGATCAGGTTTTATATTATTGTTTATTTTATTTGTTTGTTGTTTATTTTAAATGCATTGTCACAGTCCTTAAAAATTAGGTCATTTTTTGGGCATATTTCACATATTTCATGTACTTAAAATGTAATAACTTACACATTTTTAAGAAGTATTCTATTCTTCAGACAGATCCATTTCACTAAAATAAATACTCAACCTAGTGATTTTTACCAAGGTTAAGTTGGGAAACGATCCAATACGTCATGTCCACTTTGGCTAAAATGTTGACTTCAAGATGTTACAACCACAAACAAGAAAGGCCAATGCCAGCGATCTGAAATTGATTCCACTGAATCTTTTTCCTTTAATGCATCCAGGAAAAGGTAAGAAAACAAATCCATGCAGCTGAATACATTCATGTTTTAATATGTAGGATAGTTTTTACCAGTGTTTTACAGCAAGGGCTCCCTAAACCTTACTAAGGGACTCATAAGGTCTACAAGAGGTTTTCAGTGACCTGAAAAATGAAAAAAATAAGGAAGGTCTAGAGTGTATTTGCTTGTGTACACATGACTATAAGGGTATAAAATTGCCAATTATTCTCTCGAGAAATGACTGTCCTGAATTCTAAGATTACTTTCTACCTTTTGTTTTAAAATGTTTTTTTGTAAGACAATAACAAAAGCAAATGAGTAGTTTTTAAAAAAATATTCTGTAATATTAAGAATTAACCTTATCTTTCAAAAATTTTGTTCTTAGTTTTTACTAGTCCATGAAAACCTTTATTTTGAAGGTTCTGTGATATTGAAAGGCAAGAAAGAGCAGAAATTCTTAAGTGAATAACTCTTATCTCTGCTATTAAGTAGAAAATAAAACAATATGTCAAAATGACTTTCACAAGGCAGGGAGGGGTAAATTCCCATTTTAAAATACAAATAGCGATTTCCATTATGCTGTTCTGTGAAACATTTTACTATGTTTACGAAGCATAAGCAATATTCAGATACCAATCTTAATGTAACAACTCAATTTTAACTTCTAATATCCATTAAAACAACTGTGAAAAATAACAAAAATATGAAAGAGCTCCACCCTCTTCAAGTTCAAAGCAAGTCAAATGGCATCTTTCCTATGATTTATGTAGCATTTAAATCTGAAAGTAAATAAGGCTGTATTATCAGCTCACACCAGATCTGCCTGCAGACAATTATTCTTCCTGTCTGGGACCAATGCCCATGTGCATTATTGTAATTATCAGCAATTTTAAAAAATAAATAAAGCCAGTTTGCGCTGTTGGTCACTGTGTTTACTGCATGCTGCCATGGCCATTAATTAGCTTTCCTGGGTTCTAGCCACCTACCTACTAAATAGAGGCATAAAGGAGAGCAAAAAAGCTACACTCAAGTAAAAAGAATGAATAAAAAGGATGTCAATGTGTGGGAAGTACAACAGCACTATTGTTCTCCTGGGCAGGTGGGCCTCTGGGGAGCCATGTCCACACTCTTGGCCTTTTTGGTCCGCCCTTCACACAGCATTCTAAATCATCTCAGAATACAGCACTCTTCTGCCACAGGATTCCAACCCTTTAGAAACACCTCTGCCTCAACCTGTGTGCAGCACCACTCTCTCTGGGTCCTTGAGTCCACACACCAGCCAGGGTCTTCCTAGCCTCAAGGCTCTCTACGTAGAACACCCTTCCCCTGCCCTTCCCTAAGCAGGCACGCTCTCACCCTTCCAGACTTTCAAGGCTCCAATGTGCACCCTCTGAGGATAGTCCCCAACCCATTGCTGTCTTATTACTTCCCCCTCAAGCAATCTGAATCGACCTTGCTCATTCGCCTGTGCTGTCCTCCATTAGAATTAAGATGAGACCCTCATCTGTTTTTGTAACCGCAGTATATGGAAACAGCACCTAGAAAATAGGAGGTGATCACTTACACTAAAGTGACTGTCTGACTCTAAAGCCTGTATTCCTAGTTTTTTCAAGACATTAGTTAAAATAGTACCAATTAGCAGTTATCACTCAGTGGCAATTTCTAATGATTAATACTGTACTAGTCTTCAGTATTAATCATAAAAGAGATTGATAATGAATGATACATTAAATGAAAAGAAGAAACTTATGCAGTACGGCAAATTTCAATGCGGGGTGGGGGTAGGAAGGGTGAATCCACACACACCACCTGAAAAGCCAGATACACAAGACTCATAGAAGAGCAGTCCTCTACCCCAGGCAAGCATACCCCTCAAAGGCAGAACCACTTCCAGCCCTGACATGTGCTCTCTCCCCCACATTTCTAAACATGCTGTACTTCTGTATCTTTTCAGTCCAGGCACTGTCAACACCCTATTAGAAAAAGAATTTTACCCTTAAACCACCATACCATGTGTTCATCCACCTACTTTCCCTTGCCCAGTTGGTCACATCAATACTCTAATTTACATTAATTATAACATAAAAACACACTGTGATTTCAGTTCCTTTCTTAAGCATCCATTTTACCCCTTAAGAGTTAGCAACTGAGTCTTTTTTTTCTTTTATGGTTAAATTTATTGGGGTGACAATGGCCAGGAAAAATTAATGGGTTCTGGGTGTACAATTCTACAATGCATCATCTATGTGTTGTGTTATGTGTTAATCACCCAGAGTCAGGTCTCTTTCCATCACCATATATTTGAGACCCCGTCCCTTCTCCCCGCCCCCGTCCACACCCTCAGATAACCACTAACCACTAAACTATTGACTGTGTCCATGAGTTTTTGTTGCTTTGTTGCTTTCAGCTTTGTGTTCCACAAATACATGAAATCATATGGTTCTTGATTTTTTCTGTCTGGCCTATTTCACTTTGCATGATGGTCTCAAGGTCCATCCATGTTGTCATAAATGGCCCTATCTCATCTTTTCTTATGGCTGAGTAATATCCCATTGTGTATATGTGCCACAGTTTCTTTAGCTAGTTGTCTATTAAAAGACACTATGGCGGTTTCCATGACTTGAACACTGTAAATAGTGCTGCAATAAACAGTGGGGTGCTATTACCTTTGCAGACTAAGGTTTTCAAATTCTGGGGGTAGATACCCAGAATAGGATTGCTGGGTCATATGGTAACTTTATTCTTAATTTTTTGAGGAACCTCCACATATTGTCCTCCACAGTGGCTATACCAGTTTGCATTCCCACCAGCAGTGTGTGAGGGTTCCTTTTTCTCCACACCCTCTCCAGCACTTGTTATTCTAACAGGTGTGAGGTGGTGTATCACTGTGGTTTTGATTTGCATTTCCCTAATAGCTAGTGAAGTTGAACATTTTTTCATGTACCTGCTGGCCATTTGTATGTCTTCCTGGGAGAAGTGCCTGTGCAGGTCCTCTGTTCATTTTTTAATTGGATTGTTTGTTTATTATTGAGTTGTACAAGTTTTTTATATAATTTAGACATTAGCCCCTTATTGGAGGCATTGTTTGAAAATATTTTCTCCCATTCAGTAGGCTGTTTCTTTGCTGTTATGGTTTCTTTTGCTATGCAAAAGCTTTTCTTTTACTTGCTTGGTTTCACTGGAAATGACCATTAACAACACTCAAGCTATCAGAAGACCTGTAAAGCTCCTTCCCATGAAGTCCTGCAGTAGGTGATCCAAGTTTTGATGCCTTTAATCTTAAAGACAGCCCACCCTCCTCCCACCATTTTCTTGACCCATCTGCACTGTGATTTTCTAGGCCTGAACACTGCCACCATTCCTGGGGCTTTGATTATAACCATTCAGAAAATTCCTTCCACTTTCTCCTGTTTTCTAACCCAAGATTTTCCTCTTTCTTGACTCACTTCCTGTTTTAGTAGCTAACATCTTCCCAGGAAAGGGTATGTATTCTAAGTTTCAAACATGATAGGATCTCAAGACAAATTTCTTTTTTATGTACAGACTTTATTGGCAATTTGGTCAAGCACTAAATTGTAAGCTGGACAAAATTTTTTCCTCAGAATTCAAGGTATGGAGCTATTGTCTGCTAGCTTCTAACACTGCAGCTGATAAAGCTAAAGCCAATCTGATTCCTGTTTCCTAATACTTTCTGCAGGTCTCCCCGCCCCCCATCCCAATATGGAAGTAAATTCTAAGATCTTACTAATTTCTGGCATTCTGAAATATGAATATAATGTGCCTTGGTCTGAGTTTTCGTCATTTGCTTACCTGAGCTCTTAGTGAGGCCACATCAACGTGGACACACTCGGGCCTGGGTTTCCTCTGTTCTCAGGGTGAAATTCTTATTAGCTACATCTTGGACCTCCTATACCAATCCTCAACCTTTCTTATCTCTTCATTTCTAATTTCTTTTTGTTTCTTCTTTCTGAAAGATTTCTGCTATCATGTTTCTAATCTCCAAGAACTCTTCGTTGCTGTCTGAAAGCCGTATTTTATTGCAAACTATTATTTCACTAATGTGAAATACATCTTTAAGGTCAATGTCAAAAACCAATCTGAAGTTATTTATCTGTTCCTTGGATTGTCTTCAAGTTGCCTTTTTCCCCATCTGTTTTGTTCTTGTTCCTGTTCAAGGCGTGCCTGAAATAGTTGGGGAACCATCTAATTCATTAAATATTGAGGAGGGTATCCTGAAAAGCTGGTTAGAAATTTGCCATACGTGGATAGGATAAGTGACCCTCATTCACCTCTCCAGACAGGAATCCTACAGTTTCCTGACTGTGTGGCCCATGAACCTGGCTATCAGGGAGCTGGAGGGCCTAGTTAAGGAGACTTTCACATCTCAGTGCCTTGTCTTCTACTAGGCCTGCCGTTCTTAAGTCTTCGCCTGGGGTGTAAAATGAAGGCAGGGTGTTGAGTGGCTAATCACGCATATTTAGTTTCAATCCCTTCCCTATTATGGGCCTCACCCTCTAAGAGCCCTGACACTTTCCATCCCTTATTTTAAGTTCTGCTCTGCAAATCAGTTTGCTTTCAGCTGGCTTTTCCCTCTGCATTTAGGTGTCAGCTTTTTCTGGTCTACTAGCTCAGTGACTCAGGTCCATGTGCTTTTCTTCATCAAGATTCTAGTGGCCATAGTTCCTTCTCTCCTGTTCTGTGTCCTTGTTGGTTTCTTCACACAGGTTAAAAGGATTGAAAACTAAGCACCATTCTTGCTCAGGACAGAGCTACAACAACTAGAATCCTCTGTCTGCATCATTTGAGGTGCAACAATTCAAAGCCACTATGAATACATTATAAAACTAGAGATGGGAAAGTAGTAACAAGATCATAAGCTTTTATTTTTTATTATTTAAATACAATGCCTATTAAGAAAATAAAATTCTGATCCTTTATTATTTCATACGATTATTTTACAATTATGTTATAGTCAACAGGCTAGTCACTGGGTATTATGGACTGAATTGTGTCCCCCCAAAATTCATATGTTTAAGTCCTAACCCCCACTACATCCAAATGTGACCCTATTTGGAAATACTGTTGGTTGCAGATGTAATTAGATAATATGAGGCTATACTGGAGTAGGGTGGGTCCCTCATCCAATATGAATGGCATCCTTATAAGAAGGAGAAACGTGAAGAGACAGACACACAGGGAGAACACCACATGAAAACTGGAGTTAAGAAACTACCAAAAAACTTAAAAAAACAAACAAACAAACAAAAAAACAACAACCAAAAACTACCAAAAGCCAAGGAACTACCAGAAGCTAAGACAGACCTGGAATAGATCCCTCTTTAGCACCTTCAGCGGGAGCATGTCCCTAACAACTTGATATTGGACTTCTGGCCTCCAGAACAGAACAGGGAGACAATAAACTTCTGTTGCTTAAGTCACTCAGTTTATGGTTCTTTGTCACAGCTGCACTAGCCAATGAATACACTGGGTAAACTACTAAGACTCAGTATATGTACGAGGGGAGCTCACAGTCTTAGAGACAGGACCCAGACACAGAGAAACCCAGAACAACAGTAAAACACGTACATTATGAATGAGAGAGGAGGATGTGAAAACTGAGCGCTGTAAGCTGAGAAGAGCTACAGCAGAGGTGGGCACAGAGCTCAGCACAGAAGAGAAACAACGAGGGGGTGCACGCAGGGCAGTCTTCAGACCTCTTCTCCTCAGAAACTGTGCTTGGCCTCTCTTCCAGCACGAGTATGACCTTGCTAGGCATACTTTAGAAGTGGGGAAGGTGCAAGACTATGTAGAGACAAGGAGGCCAGTTAGGAAGGCAATGCATTCATCCAGGAGAAAGGTGATGAATGAAGGCGTGAGTAGGAAAGGGACAGATGAGAAGTGCTGATAGGATGTGGACAGGGGACAAGAAGAAGGATTAAAATGATTCCAACTTTCTGATTCTGATAACTAGAGGAGTAATGGAGTTAATAACCAGCAGTAAGGAGGGGAAAGGGGATGAGAGATGGACAGATTTCAGATTTGGGTGCATGCATTTGAAGGTTATCCAAGGTTATCCAAGTGGAGATACTGACCAGACAAAAACTGCAGAGAAATCTGAGCTGGAATTATGAATTTGCCCTTCAATAACAAGCCGAAAGAATTTTAAACCCAGAGGTGAGATAGGATCATCTGGGGAGACTGCCGATGAAAGGAGGACAGAACGGTAAGAAATACCAACGTTTAAGGAGCATATGGAAGGAAAGTCCTTGACTGAGGGGGAAGAACCAGGAGAGATGAATCAGCAGCAACCGAAACATCAGCCCAAGGTTTCAGTGGTTATGAGAGCAGTAGTCACTTTCAATGTGGTGGAAGCGACAGAAACAAGGGCACAATGAGCCCAGGAGACAAATGAGAAGTAAGGAAATAGTCTGAATAGACAGGTATAAATCTACTTTTCCAACTGTCAATTTTATGAAACCTAAATAACAATCAAGTATTTCCAATGAAGACTGGCATTCAAATTGAGATGTGGCTATAAATGTAAAATACATGCAGAACTTCAAAGATTTAATATGTAAAATTTTAAATGTAAACTATCATTAATTTTACTACAACATGATTATACATGCTGAAATGCTATCTCAGTTATGCTGGGTTAAATAAAATATACTTTTAAAACTAATTTCACCTGTTTTTGCTTTTTCAAAAATGTCAACTAGAAAAATTCACATTGGAGTTCCCTGGTGGTGCAGTGGCTTAAGACTTCAGTGGTGGCGCTGTCAGTGCTGTGGCCTGGGTTCACTTCCCAGCCAGGGAGCTACCCACATACCAAAAACCAAAAACCAAAAAAAAAAAAAAAAAAATCACATTATACATGTACTTTGCATTTATTACTATTGTATAGTGCTGTGTTAAATATTCAGTTAACACTGTGCTAGGAAAGATATAACCTGAATGACTTCTTTCTTTCCCCTGTAGATTTCATTTAAATACACTTCCTTTCTTCCATTATAAAGGCTAGCAAGAGTTTCTGTGACTTCTAAGAATGGGGTACTTGCATGGTTCCTTGAGAAATTTTCAAGTTGCCAAGAGTTAAATGGGTAAGAGCCAGAAAGCTTCTCTGAAGAGGCCAGGCTAGTTCAAGAGACAAGTGATTACAAGTAAATAAACAGGAATTATTAGACAGGAAAAAGGGCCTTAAGACATTTCTTCTTAAATGGGTTACATAAGTCGGTTAAGTTCCAAGAGCCAAAGTTCTTATATTACCCAATTGCTGGGGAAGCAGGGGTGACACATGGGGACATTCTCCTCTGTCCCCCAGCTCTTTAGATCCATATATTTGTTTATGCTTGAATGAAACAAACAAACAAAAACCCCTCTCCCAGGCTTCTGACAACAGAACAAAATCCAAAGGTCTTCCAAAGGCAAAAACAAAAGAACAGAAACAAAAACAAAAAACCCCAGAACAGAGTATATATGATATGATATTCATATCACACAAAAATTGCTATTTCAATTATTTTTGTTTTAAGTCAATAAACATTTGTAAGGGCCTCACAAGAGTAGGCTCCAGAAATAACAAAGTGAATGAGTCACAAGTCCTCAACTGTGTGGAGGCTTGGCTTGGTAACATGTATGTAAACAAAATAATGCTAATAAAACAGAAAGATTTTCAAAACTCTTGTCATATGAAAGATGCCCAATTACGTCTGTCTGTTTCCTAAATGGCAGCCAAAAGTTAAGCCATAAGGAAAGGTACAATGAATGATGGTACCCTTCCCAGCCAGAGAACTACCCCTACCCCCAGAAAAAAAGGATGGCATCCATTTTCTAGGGCCATAATATTATAAATTGGGAGTCTATTCCTGAACATATATGAAAAAAAAGAAAAAAGAACAGACACAAATGGTGTTATGTGAGTACAGAAAGTACAGAAAGATGACTTCTTTCCCTTGAAAACTTCCCTGGAGCAAGCATGAGTATCCTTTGTTGCTCTAAGAACCTTATGTTTCCTTCAAGTTTGCCCACCTGGATGACTCTCATTGCCCATTCACTGTAGTACCGGAATGCCTCAATCATGTCAGGGAGAGAGCCAAGCATTCTTCCAAAGATATATGTTCAGAGATCTGATACTCCCAATTTCAGCTAATTTTTCTAGAAAACTCCGCAGTGTTTCTGTACCAGTGCTTGCAGCCTTCCCCTGAACACTGATTTTCTTAAAATCCATCTAATCTTCCCACCCTGCTCCCCCCAGAGCAATCAAACTGTCCTTTCTTTGTGCTAAAAAAACTTGCTTTTGATGATTTACAGACATTGCCCAAACAGAGTTTAATCAATTACTCTGTATAACATGCCACTTTAATTTGAATTCAGACACTCCATAAAAGCAAATCAATAAAAGGCAGATAAGAGCATGGTAACAATTAGCAAATTCCAAACTATTATATTTTGGACAAAAAATAGATAACCATCTTGCTAAATTGATTTTATGTATTTTATGGTTAAAAATTCCCAAATGGTCTTTATTCTTTATTTTATCACTACAATCCACAATCATATATAGATGTGTATATATGTGTATGTGTATATATTTGTGTGTACACACACACACACACACACACACACACACACACACAAATTCAACAATTCTTAAAAATTCACCCAATAAGAACTGAATATGATTTGGGAACACCAACAAACAAATCAGTTTATAAAAAACTAGCTCTACTAAAACAAAACTGTTAACATGTCCTTAGTTGTAGTTCGATCACCCTCTAAAAAATAAATGATATGTCAACAGAAACATTCTAAGAAGAAAGGGGAAAATTACTTCTGCCAACATACATAGGGACTTTAAGGGGGGGAAAAAGGCTCCTCAGTATTTAAGCACTGTAGTAATTTCAACAGCACAAACCCTCTGTTTACAAAAATCCCTCCTTGTTTTTCTCCCAAATAGTCTTCCAAGTCATCAGAACTAATTTACCTTGAACCTTCAAAGACCGGCATCAAGCAGCTATTCAGGTATATAACACTATCTGGTCACTTAGTACCCAAGCCAAGTTTGGGCAATTTATGTTCTGGTACTAGAATGATTCTCCTTCACCTTCCTTGTCTCTTGGGGGCATCTATTAATAAGCTCATTGGAAAAACATTTGCAATTTATTTTCTAACAATGCCACGATGAAAACCAGTGTTCATATTAGATTAAAGTTACTACTTTGGGCCTGTGAAAAAACTGGTTTCAAACATTTCCAAACACATGTAAGACTAACAGTTACCCCATTACAAAAGCCATAATATTTAACATGATAATATTTTACTCGGCCAACAATGAACTCTTCCTATGCTGGTATAAAATGATGTAATCTTACCTATATTTGCATAAGGCACTCTACCTTTCTCATCACTTGCCTGTTTACTTTCTTGCAAACATTCTCGCCATAAAACTCTATCCAAATATTTTGATGTGATATCCAAAAGAAATGTACACCTTCACAAGCTACCAAGTAGAAAGAACGCAAAAAGTGGCAATACCTATAACTTTATCTTTTTGATAATGGTTACTGAAGCAACCTTCATTATACCAAACTTGATTTGGAGTTTATGTTCATTTCATTTTCTCCAGCTTTTCAAAGACAGACATAGATGCTGCTCACTAATTATCAGATCACCATGGGGATACTTTAATTACAATTCATTCATCCCATAGGGATTGGTACTGGATCTGAGTATGCTTTACACTTCTACTTCCCTGTGACAAATTTACCTTTTCACTCACTACACATAACACATAAAACCACATATAATTTCTCAGCTTGGCTGGGAACTTATGAGGTTTGAGTCTGTGCTTTGCATTTGAACTTTTTAAATCAATACTTAAATCATTTTCATCTGTCCTGATTACTAGTTCCATTGTTTAAAAACAACACTAGACAACATTCAATTTCAATGACTTGTATCAAATCACAAGATTAATCTTTCAAAATAATAGCCCAGCAGGATATTTTAATAATGTAGATTCTGTAAAAACTAATCAAAACTCAAAAGATCATTTTTTAAAGAGTTGCCGTAAGGGAGTGAGGGGGGTGGGAGGAGTCTGTAGGGAAAAACATTCATATAGCATTAAGCAGAAATCCTCTTCCAAAGGGTCAGGGCAGAATCCTACCAGCCAATCAAAGAAGACTGTTATGAAATGTGGTTTTTAATTCATCTGAAATCTGCCATGAATAATGAGTACTTATTGTAAGAGGTCATTTCAAGCCAACTTTCTTTCTTTTTCTCCTTTTTTTCAACCAGGGTAGAAACTGTAACAGAAGATAAAGGGATGAAGAACAAACATGACAGCCCACACTTGACCTCCCTCAAGGAGACGCACGTCTGACAATTAAAGAGGCCTGCTGCTACTTCACCAATGCTGCCACGTCCTCCAATTTCTTCAAAAAATGAAAGATATCTGCATAGAAAAATGCATGTTATTTGGAAATGGTGATGTTTAATTTGAATTTAAATTACAATGAAGCCCACCAGGTGAGAGCCAAATAAAACACAAGTTTAGGTCCCATTCTGTTTTTAGCCCTGCATGCTTTCAATCTCTGCTTTAGGTTATGTGCCATACACCACAGTTGGTAGGAATGGCAGTTAATTTAAAAAGTGTAAAATTCATCAAACACCTAACACTCAACATTAATAGTATAAATGAAAATTAATCATACTGTCAACTATAAAAAATTTGATTACAAGAATTTACTTTAAAGATCTATGACATCTGGAGATTGGAAGACTTAATATTATAATGACAGTATGACTCAAAGCACTCTACTAATTCAATGCAATACCCATAAAAATCCCAACTGCATCTTTTGCAGAAGTTTTTAAAATCCACCCTAAAATTCACCATGGAATCTCACAAAAGAACGAAGTTGCAAGACTCACACTCCCTAATTTCAAAACTTACCACAAAGCTATAGCAATCAGAACAGTGTTACTGGCATTTAAAAAACACACACGCAACAAAAGAGACATACAGAATAAAGAGCTCAGAAACACACTCTTGTGCATGTATATGATTTTTGATAAAGGTATCAAGACCATTCAATGGAAAAAAAAATTCCTTTCAACAAATATTGCTGGAAAAACTGAATGATCACCTGCAAGAGAATGAAGCTGAACCCTTACCTTAAAACATATAAAAAATTATCTCAAAATGCACCAAAAATCTAAATATATAACTATAAAGATAAACCATTTAGAAGAAAACATAAAAGAAAATCGTCATGACATCTGATTAGGCAATAATTTCTTGGATATGATACCAAAAGCACAGTCAAGAGAAAAACAGCTAAATTGGACTTACTCAAATTACAAACCTTTGTGCATACATCAGAAGAAAATCTACGAAAAGAGACATGGAGAGACACAGAGGATACACTGACAATGTCTAAGCTGTTTTTGAAGTCCCTGAGAAAAGGAGAGAATAAGGCAGAAGCAATATTTAAGTGACATTTATTTATTTATTTATTTGCATTTTTGTTTTTTGGTTTTTTCCTTACTTTTTTCCCCTTCTCTTCTCTTTTTAAAAGTAATATTTAAATAAACAGACAATGGCTGATAATTTTTCTAAAACTGATGAAATACATCAAACCACAAATTCATGCTCTACACAAACAGAATACAGTTGATCACTGAACAACACAAGGTTTCAACTGCATGGATCCATTTACATGTGAGTTTTTTCCAATAAATACCTGTACTGTTTTCGATCCATGGTTGGGAGTCCATGGATATAGATGGCTGAGTGTGTGCTCTGATGTACACCATTTTATATAAGGATTTTGGTATGCATAAGGACCCTAGAACCAATCTCCTATGGATACTGAGGGTAAAGTTTTGGGGGAGTTAAAGTGATACATGAATTTTCTATTGTATGAGGGGTGGTCAGCACGCCTACTTCCCATGTTGTTCAATGTCAACTGTACATTTTTTAAAAATCCACACCTAAGCAGCTACACAATAGTAAATTTGCAGAAAAGCAGATTAAAAAAGAAAAGCTTTAAAGTAGACAGAAAGGACACGTTACTTTTAAAAAAGCAACAATTACGCTGAGAGCTAACTCTGTATGTCACTGATAATATTCAACATGACAATATTGATACATTAAACATAAGTAATAAAGATCTTTAAAATTACAAAAGAAATTCTATTCCCAATGAACCTATCTTGTAAGAGTGACAGTGAAAAAACAAGGTCACCAAACCATCCTACCCCTAAGAAAACTCTTTAAGTGTTTTGGAAGACAGAAATTTATCTCAGAAAGGTCAGAGATGCAGGAGGCATGAAGAAAAAACAAAGAGAATATGTAACTCTAAAAGAGACCGTCAAGTTTGAATTGAAAACTCACTGAAAGTCTGAATTACCTAAGTTTTTAAGAAATACAGTCATGCACCACAACAAGGAAAAGGTCAAGAAGTGCATGTTAAGCAATTTCATCGATGTGTGAACATCACTGAGCACACTTACATAAACGTAGAGAGTATAGTCTACTACGTACCTAGGCTTATGGTGCAGCCTACTGCTCCCAGTCTATATTCCTATACTGAAAACTTAAGTTGTAGGCAATTCTAAATACAGTACTTTTACAGGCCTAGCAGTGCAGTAGGTTTGCTTACCCCAACATCACCACAAACAAGTGAGTAATGCATTGCACTATTACGACCAGGTCCCCAGAAAGTTGTTTGAGGCCCTGGGAGAGGTGTTTGCCTCCCTGTGTGCAGGCAGCCAGCTCCTCTGCAAGTGGACCTGGACCAATGTGCAGTGTAGGAGGGACCGACAAAGGAAAAGGGTGAGGGAAAGAGGAGGAGGAGGAAAGAAGAGAGGAAAGAAGGGGTGGGTCCTACACAGAAGTCAGACAGGCTATAAAGGACATACATACCAGACCACCTCAAAGACACTCTAGGTCCCACCGGTGTTACAATGTTAAGATGGCTCCAATGTCACTAAGCAATGGGAAATTTTCATTTCCATTATAATTTTATGGAACCACCATCATTATCTTTAAAGTCTCTGGGAGGAGCCAGTGAGCACCACTTTTCCCCTCCACTTCAAGCTCTATTCAATTTGGGTGCTTTGGCCTTCCTGCAAGATCAACTGCAGGGCATTTCCAGCTACAATGGCCAGAACATTTTCCCTCCTAACAAATGGAGCAAAAAGGTGGGGGAGGGGAGATTAAGAGGTACAAATTGGTAGTTACAAAATAGTCATGGGGATGTAAAAGTACAGCATGGGAAATATAGTCAGTAGTATTGTAATAACTATGCATGGTGTCTGATGGGAACTAGATTTATTGGGTGATCACTTCCTAAGTTATATAAATGCCTAATCACCATGTTGTACACCTGAAACTAATACTATAAGATTGTATGTCAACTGTAATTAAAAAACAAATTTTTTTTAAAGAGAGCAAGCAAGAACAACAGGGAACTGGCTTCCCTGCCCAGCACTGCTTTGGCTCAGTAGGCCAGTGCCCAAGGATGCCTTCGGCACCTGCTCAGCTCCTACTGGCCTGCCAAAACCCCTTGGCACACGCAGCCTCCATAAGTCCATTTTTTCTAGACTGGGAGAGATAGCTTTTTGTCTAATTCATATAAACAAACATAGAAAGTCAAACAAAATAAAGACAGAAAAATATCTCTCAAGAGAAAGAACAAGAAAAATCCCAAGAAAAGAACCTAAGGAAATGAAGATAAGTAATGTGCCTGATACAGAATTTTAAAAAATGGTCCTAAGGGTACACATCATATTTGAGAGTGGAATAGAGAACCTTAGGGAGAACTTCGACTAAGAGTTAAGAAAGTATAAGAAAGAACCAAGCACATTTGACGAATACAAGAACTGAAAAGAAAAACACATTAGAAGGAATCAAGGGAGTTCCCTGGTGGTGTAGTGGCTTAAGGCTTCGGCGCTGGCGCTGTCAGCGCTGCTGCCTGGCTTCGATTTCCAGTCAGGGAGCTGCCCACATACCAAAAAGCAAAAAAAAAAAAAAAAAAAGAAGAAGAAGGAAAGAAGGAATCAAGTGTGTAATAGCTTCTACAGAAGACCAGATCAGTGAACTGGTAGACTAGTAGAAATCATCCAATCAGAACACTAAAAAGAAAAAAGAATTTTAAAAAATAAGGATAGTTTAAGGGACTTCTAGTATAATATCAATCACTCAGACATTCACGTTATAGTGATGTCAGAAGGAAAAGAGAGAAAAGAAACAAATTTTATTTTTAAAAATTAATGGCTATAAACTTTCCTAACCTGGGAAAGGAAGCAGACATCCAAATCTAGGAAGCACAGAGTTGCAAACAAGATGAACCTAAAGAGACCCTCACCAAGATATACTGTAATTAAAATGGCAAACATAAAGAGACAATCTTAAGGAAGGAAGAGGAAAACAGTAAGTCACTTACAAAGAATACCCCATAAAGCTATCAGCTGATTTTTCATCAGCAACTTAGCAGGCAAGAAAGTAGCAGGACATCTTTAAAGTACTGAAAGAAAGGAACCTACCACCCAGAATAATTTACCCAGCAAGGTTATTATTCAGAATTGAGGAGAGATACAGAGTATCCTGGGCAAGCAAAAACTAAAGGAGTTTATCACTATTAAACCAATTTTGTAAGAAATGTTAAAGGGTCTTCTTTAAGCAGGAAAGGAATGGCCATAACCAGAAATAATGTGAGGAAGGAAAAAAAGTCTCACAGGTAAAACCAAATATTTAATGCAGCAAATCAAACATTTAAAAAGCTACTGTGAAGATCAAAAAAAGAGAATCAACCTCAATTCAAATTACAATAGGGAGTTAGGAGATACACAACACAAAAAGATCTAAAACATGACACCAAAATCAAAGCATGCGATGGGGAGTAAAAATGTCCTTTAGAACATATTCTAAACTAAATGTATATCAGTTTAAAATAGAGTGCTACAAATAAAGTATGATATACATTAAGCCTCATGGGTAGCCACAAACCAACAACCTACAAAATACACACACAGAATAAATAAAAGGAACTCAAACAAAACACTGAAGAAAACTAACAAGCCACAGGGAAAAGATCAAGTGAAGATTAAAGGAACAAAGGAGACTATAAAAAATAATTAACAAAATGGTAACAACTACATACCTATCAATTAAATGTAAATGGATTAACAAAAAAGACATAGGGTAGCTGAATGGATTAAAAAACATGACCCATCTATATGCTGCTTATAAGAGACTCACTTCAAAAGACACATAATAACTGAAGCAATGGAAAAAGATATTCCATGCAAACAGAAACAAAAAGAAAGCTGGGATAACAACATTCCTATCAGACAAAATAGACTTTAAAACCAAAGAAGTATTTTTAAAAATGTCAAAAACATTACAGGAGGGCTGTCTGGAAAAGTATCCAGCTATGTACTATGAAAAATACAGGCATTTATGGCTGGAATTTTTTCCGGGCAGCTCTCATGTAACTATAAAGGAGTCAAAAAAAAAAAAAAAAAGGATACAACAATGTTTGTAAATACCTATGCACCCAAAATAGGAGCACCTGAATATATAAAGCAATTATTAACAGCCAGAAAGGGAAAAGTTCAAAGCAATACCACAGTAGATTTTAATATCCCATTCACATCAATGGATAGATCATTCAGACAGAAAATTAAAGAAATAATGACGATACATGTGACATTAGACTATGTCTAGTTAAGACATTTTTGGAACATTCCATCCAAAAAACTGCAGAACACCCATTTTTTTTTCAAGTGCACATAAAATATTCTCCAGGACAGATCACATATTAGGCCACAAAACAAGCTTCAGGATTCAAGGAGACTGAAATCCTATCAATCATCTTTCCCAACAACAACAGCATGAAATTAGAAATCAACTAAAGGAAGAACCCTGGAGAACACACAAATATATAGAGACTAAACGATATGCTACTAGACAACTAATGGCTGAGAGAGGAAATCAAATAGGAAATCAAAGAATCGCTTGGAACAAATGAAAATATAAACATCTTTTTCAAATGTATGGGATGCAGAAGAAGCACGTGTAAGAGGAAAATTCATAGTTATACAGACCTACCTCAAGAAGCAAGAAAAATCCCAACCAAATACTAACTCAGCACCTAAATGAACTTGAAAAAAAAGAACAAACAAAACCCAAAGTACAGAGAAAAAAAGAAAATTGTTAAGACTAGAGTAGAAAGGAAAAATAAAACTTACAATTCATAGAATATACTCAGAAATTTTCAAAATTACTGATAAATTATTAGAATTAGTACACAAGCTTAATACCTGGATACAAGGTTAATCTGAAAATAGCAACTGCATTTCCACAACCACAACAAAATGACAACCAAAAAGTTTTTAAAGAAGCCATTTACAATAGCATTTAAAAAAATCAAGGGGTTCCCTGGTGGTGTAGGTGCTCTCAACACTGTGGCCTGGGTTCAAGTCCCAGCTAGGGAACTACCCCCCAAAAACAAAAACAAAAACAAAACAAAAATCAAGTACCTATTAATAAACCTAACACTAGATGTATAAGAACTCCATGCAAAAAGTTATAAAAACACTGAGGGTAATTAGAGCCTAGCTAAATAATGGTAACATGCCATGTTTCTGGATTAGAAGACTCAGTATTAGAAAAATGTCAATTTCCCCCAAATGAACTACCAACTCAATGCAATCTCAATCAAAATGTCAACAAATGGTTGTTTTTGGTTAAATATGGCAAGTGTATACCAAAAGAAAAAGGTTTAAGGAATAGTCGAGACACTACTGAAGACAATCATTAAGACAGTGTGGACCTGATACTAACTAGGACAGACAAGAGACCAATGGATTAGGAGAGCCCAGAAACAGATCTTCACATAGCGAGAACAAGGGTGTCACGGAAGAACAGAAGGGAAAGGGTGACCTTGACAATAAATGGTATGAGCTGGATAACCATATGGTATGGGATAGAGATCCATATGGAAAAGATAAAAATAAAAAGACTTGATGCTTCAAATGTGACAGGCAAAACAAGTCTCCTAATCTACAATACAGGACAATAAATGCATGTCTTCAGGATAGGAAAAGACTTCTCAGATAGGACATAAAAAGCACTTACCATAATTTTAAATAATTTTTAAAAATAGCACTGATAAATTGGACATTAAAATTAAGAACTTCCTCAAAAGACATTAAGAGAGTGAAAAGTCAAGTCACAGAGAGGACGGCATTATCTCAATAACCTCAAACTGGAAACACCCCCAATGTCCATCAATAGCATTACAAATTGTGGTTTCTCCATACAATGGAATATTACATAGAAATGGAAACAAATGAACCACAGCTACACTCAGTACAAATGACTCTCAAAAACATGTTTAGTAAAAGAGGCCAGATACTTAAAAATACAAACTGAAAGGTTTCATTTACATAAAACTAGAGAACAGGGAAAACTAAACTACAGTGTTTAGAAATGAATGCTTGACCAGTAAAACTATAAAGAAAAGCAGATGTAATTACGTACAACAAAAATCAGGGTTATAGTTACTGAGGTGGGGGTGTATTTCTTGACCTTGGTGGTGATAACATAAGCATCTGTTTCATGAAAATACACTGGGCTGTAATTTTTTTCCTTTGTGTCCTTTTAAATTTTAAAAACTCAAAAATACTCAAGGGCTTTTGATGCTATGTGAGGAGGGCTGCAGTAGTGCCTTGTATGCTTGGCACCTTCAAGACTATGAGGCTACCTTTACTTACAGCTCAAGTATCTTACCATTCTTACCTTCTAAAATCATCATAAAACACTGAACACAATGCACTGATAAACAAATATTCATATCAACTCCAAGAGCCAAAGCAAGTTTCTTTGCAACCCAAAGAAATGAAAGGGGATCTCTCTGCACAAGAAAACATGAATGAGAATGCTAAACTTCCAACTCAAAATAAGAGTTACTTATGGAAAGAAAAGGTAATGGGATAGGGAAAAATTTGAAGGCCTTAATGTTTTATTTCTGTATCTATATTTTAGTTCTCCCCACCCCAAAAAAAAGGCTAAGGCAAATATGAAATTGTTAAAATTTACCAAAATGGGATGGTATATATCTTTTAAGTATGTACTATACATACTATGTTGTAAATAGCCATATTAAAGGGAGCAAAATAAAAGGTCTTACACGCTTCAGCTCATTTCTCCAGGTAAAAATTCTGCTTTGGCCTAGGCCAGTCATCCATTTAGCCTTCTAGGAACAAATTACAAAATATTTGAAAATAACTTAGGTTCTTTACCACCACTACTATAATAAATCCCACACTGTCTTCTTCTCTCGGCCAAATTATCTCTCTTACAGTTATCGACATGTCATGTCAGATTTTTCATGTACCTCACCATTCCAGCCATTTTATTCTGGATGGCAATAGCCCTCAAAGTGAAGTGACAAGATCCTATTAACTGCACTGTGTGAGAGATTCCTCCAATGTCTCACTTTTGTCAGCAAACTTTTAACTCACAGATAATTTTGGTAAAAATAGGTTTTTTTCCTTTCCTGCTAGCCCAACTACACAACCTCCTAAATGGAGAATGCCCTTGCACGAGACATTGGATTATTATCTACCCAACATCCACAGCTCTCTTTTCCAACTTGGAGTCAAGCTGATCATGGAGGGACCGTTCCTCTGCCCATGTCTAGGTTGGCTACAAGCATCTGAAACAATTCTGTCCAACAAGACTTAAGGGGTGTTGTGCTGCTGGGCTTTGAGAAAGGTTTCGTCACTCTTAAAAGGAGACATACAAGAAAAAACGGTCTCTTCTTCTGGAGTTATCACATCAGAGCTTGTCCTCTGAAATGTCAATAGCTATACTGCAACCACAAGGCATTAGGCTGCAGAAGGCCAAGTAGAAGGTTGTGCTGAGCCACTCAAATCACCATCCCTACAGGCATCTCACTAAAAATGCTGATTATCTTTTCTCTGGATCACAACCTTATCCCAGTCATATTGGTTACTTGAGTCAACCTCTTCCTAATGTTCTATCAAATGAGGCCAGCGATTGTAAATCTGATCCCAGTAGCCTCTACTCTTCCAAATAATCCCATACCCTGATTTGTGTAAGACCCCCACAGGGGGTCATATTTTCTTAAATTTTTTGTCAGAATACAAAGATAATACAAGCTTACTATTTTTAAAAAAAGAACCTTATTAAAAGCATCAATAGTTTTTAAAAATCCACAGAAAATGTAAAAACATAAAGTATCCTGTAATTACATCCTTAAAAACTAAGCACTGTTATCTTTGTTTATTTCTATCAAGTTTGTTTGGTAGTGAGGAAGATAGGAAGACATGCATAAAAAGAAATCTGCAATCAAAAGGGAAACATGAAACAAACACCCAGATACAGATGAAAGAAAGAGCAACAGACTTAGAATAGGGCAGGCTCATTCATGCCCTGACCTTGCTGCTGACCCTAAACCCTTGGCCTCCACTACTGATTCCCTTTCTATGAGAGAATAAGAATACCTACTTCTTCACCAGACTGTTTGGGAACTTACATAAGATAAAATACCAAATAAGCTCTGTTGGGATTTTTTTGTTTGCTAGAGTTTTGTTTTGTTTTTCTCCACTTGCACATAAGAATCACCTGGGGAGCATCTGAAAATGGGAATCCCAGACGTACTCTATGCATTCTCTGGGGGTGAGGCCTAGAAATCACAGGAAAGGTTCCCTGGTGGTGTACTGGCTAGGCTTCTGCGCTCTCAATGCCGTGGCCTGGGTTCGATTCCCAGCCAGGGAAATACACTCCACCCCACCACCCCCTCCCCCCCAAAAAATCACAGGAAAGTATATTTAGTACAGTAAAAAGCATTATGCATTATTTGGGATTTTTTTTACTACCCTACTATGTAGCACAGGCTTGTTCAACCTGAGGTCTGCAGCCCGCATGTGGCTCAGGAAGGCTTTGAATGTGATCCAACACAAATTCTTAACTTTCTTAAAACATTATGAAAATTATGCACAGAACTTTTTTTTAGCACATCAGCTATCATTACTGTTAGTGTATTTTATGTGTGGCCCAAGATAATTCTTCTTCCAGGGAAGCCAAAGGTTGGACACCCTTGGTTAGTGTTTAACACTACAAAAAAATAAACAAATAAAAATTCACATTTTAAAAATAGATTATAGCTATGTTGAAAAAATAATACATCAAAGAAGACTTCATGATAATGTATGTAGGCAAAATTCTCTTAGCAAAATTATCAGATATACTTGATACAAAGGACTAGAACTCATTTCTACTTGAATGAGCTTCCATGGTTCACCTTTCATCTCACGCCATAAATCAAGGTACACTACACTAAATTTAATTAAGCGGCCCAGTAATCTAGTTTATGTCACTAAAAAAATAACTCATGAAAATTGGATTGTGGGTGATTTCAAATTCCCTTTCAAATGTCCCTATCCACAAGAACAACTACCATACAAATATTTATCCCTACTTTTTTATTACATAGAAAATTTTATTTTCTTTCAGTAGTTCATGTTAAAAGACAATTCAAAATTAAAAGCTTCAATATGCAATATATGCCACTTTTATAAAATGTATATACCTGACAGACCAAGGATATACAGCACCAAAGTGTTTACAGTGAGGTTTCACGGGATAATGTGATTTCAGATTACTTTTCATTCCTTATGTTTACATGTATTTTTTTATTTTTACAATGAACATGCACTACCTATATAATGCTTCTTCGATTTCAAAGAAAATCAAAAGCCCAAGAATTCAGTAAGAGTGAATAACATGAATAATCTTGAAAGATATTTAAGTTTTGATTTTCCAAAGTCAAACAGTATCCGAAGTTTAAAAATCTGATTTTTATATTTGGAAAAAATTAATAACCCTTCACATATTACTGTCAAGAATTCTGAAGTTTGTTAGCTTTAAAAATAACCATGTTTTCAAATGCTGTAAGAAATACTATCAGGTCAGCTAACAAACTGATAAGTAGACAATATTTGATTTGATCAAAGTATTATATCCATGTTAAATTTCCTTAGATTGATTAACTGTACTAAGGTTATGTAAGACAATGAATTCCCTTGGTTCTTAGGAAATATAGACTGAAGTTTTCAGGAGAAAAGGAGCATGATGTATGTAACTGACTCTCAAAGAGTTCAGTAAAAAATGCATTAATAGAATGAAAGAGCAAATGCTAAAATAGGGGAAATGTTAACTGGCGAATCGGAGTAAAGGGTATGAGCTGTTTGTACAATTTTTGTAAGCTTGAAATTATTTCTAACTAAAAATTTTAATTGAAAAAAGTTAACAGAAAAAAAACCAACACATTTAAAGTTGTCCTTAAAAACAATCAAAGGACAGGGGTGGGGGGGGGGTTCCCTGGTGGTCTAGTGGACCACTGCAGCTTGGGTTCACTTCCAGGTCAGGGAACCAACCAAAAAACAAAACAAAACAAAACAACAACAACAACAAAACAACAACAAAAAAACACTTAAGATCATGCTGGATTAATTTAAAGCAAAACTTTATTGGGGGGAAAAACGTATTTTTAATCTGAGCTAATAAAAACACTTGTGCAGAACCAACTTTAAGCAAGACATTAAATTAGCACTCTCTTGCAGAAATATAGTATGAGTCATATATGTAGTATTTTCTAGCAGTCACATTAAAAATTAAAAGAAACAAGTAGGCTAATTTTAATATATTTTATTTTGCCAATGGCTAAAATATTATAATTTCAATGTAATCAATGTAAAAATGTTAATGAGATATTTTACATTTTTTTCATTTTAAGCCTTCAAACTCTGGTGTGCATTTTACACCTACTGTACATGCAGATGCTAAATATTCATGGGAAATACTTGATCTACATTTAGATTTCATAAAACATACAGTTAAAAAAGTAGATTCAAAAAAGTAGATTCACATAACCAAATTATTTCAAACATACAAGGTCAGACAACTAATTCTGTGAACTCATCCTAGAAAAAGTGTTACATCCGTCATTGCTGAGTATCACTACAGTCACCTCTGAAGTACTCCCCTTGAGAAGCTACACACCAATGCCAGTGCCTAGCCCCCTTCAAAGCAATTTTGGAACACTTTTCCAGAGCTGTAATCATGCCCAAAATCTGACAACTAAGTTCACAAACTTGCCACCTTTACATTGGCAGCACTGTACAAACAACTCAGTAAGGTGTCATAACCTTGCTAAGGTGACCACAGTGATATTCACCAATGAGGTGTGTAGCACTTTTTCTAGGATGAGTTCACGAAATTAATTGTCCAACCTCCAATCACCAATTTGAGTATCAGTTTTTAAATGTAAAAGTAAATTAATTAAAATTAAATACAATGGAAAATTCACTCCTTATTCTCACTATCCACAATGCAAGCTCAGCAGCCACATGTGGCTACACTATGGGGCATCACAGCTTTAGATGATGAAATAAATTCCCTCTATGAAAGGAGGACCTGATTTATAAAACTTAGTTCATAGTATTTATCAAGAGACTTGTAACAAAGTTATGATAAAATAATGACTGATACTCCATTCAGAGGCACTGGTATCTCTCCAGATCATAATCAGACTTTCCCTATACCACCACTCAGAAATACCAACACAAAGCCTCCTTTATCCTCTGCTCTGCTACAGGCGTCATTCTTGGAGTTTCCTGAAAATGGGCTATTAAATGGCCCACTTACTTTTAAACATGGCAGAAAGAACTCAAGTTCTGGCTCTCAAAAGCTTCAATGTCCACTGCATAGAGTGCAGAGTTTCAACACAAACACTGTCTGAGAATTCCAAATGGGAGCATGCACACAAGAAGACTTGTCCTGGATTTAAAAGAGGAAGTGACCCTGAGTACTGAGATGGTTTTTTCTTTTTAAACAGGTGTAAGAGATTAATTCAGTCAACACCAAGGAACACTTAAGATTCGCCAATCAATAATTCTGTGCCAAGCAACTTGATCAGGGATTTGGCTAGAATCCCTTTGGCTAATCTCAATAAGGACCTTCCCAAAGGCATCCCAATTTAGGCCAGTCTCATCTAAACAAGGCTTAAGCAGCCCTATGCCTGACAACAAACAAAGAAAAAAAAATAATATATATATATATATATGAATAAAATTCTGCCTGTTGGACGAGTAAGAAAACATTTGAAAGGTAATTTAGTGTGGGCAAAAATATTTTTCCAAAAAACGAGTTACGACAAAAGAGCACTTAAATACTGTTTTAGGAAAATGTCAAATTCCTACTTTCTGTCTAGCCAGACTTGTCAGCTGAACAATGTTGTGGGTAACAATCAAATTTAATTAACAACAACTAATGTTGATTTGTTAGTTCTTTGTGGGCATACAACTGTTAACATTCTGCTTGAACTTGAAAGGAAGATGTTCTTTAAAATTGATGAATCCTTTACTGTGAATTCACTAGTGCCTGAAGTTTCTCATACTCCTGGGAAAATGAAGTAAAAGAGTGTAAACAATGGTTTTTGACACCCTGCCCTAAGCTTTAAATTATATATTCTATACAAAATCCTTATTTTCCTTCCCTTTCCATCCTACTGACCTACTTTGCTTACATGGGACATATTGGGGATCACAGATAAACATCTAACCATTGTGTGGAAGCTAAAATAACCATAATCTAAAAGCATTTGTATATAAACATTAACTATTCCTATTTAAAATTTAACTTCTTTCCCTCCCCTCCAAAAGAATCATAAAGCTTTAAGCAAAATGAATACAAACATTTTAGGCCGTATGACCCAAAAAGGTTTGTTCTTGATTAGGTTTATTTTATCCGTGGAAATGTTTAAACATTCTGTAGAACACATTCTAATTTGGGTTTTTATTAGAAAGTTCTGTCAATGCTTGTGTAATCAAATCCAGTCTCAATTCGCTCTGAAAATAGCTCAATATGTAGAAATCAATTGTAAATTTAAAAATAGTGTAGAAATAAACGACACCACCAGAAATACCATATTCCAGTCCAACAGTTTCATGCTCTATTGCAGAAGGCAGGTAAAAATAAAGTCCCAGGTCCCACCCAGGAACAGAAAGGTTTCTGTGAAATATAGGCTTCCAAACACGCCACAGAACCCACCCCGACCCCAGCGACCCGCCTGTTCCGCGGCCTAAACTCCAGAGAATCGCCCATGAATCCAGGCTACTGAACCACCTCGTAGCACAAAAATATTCAAAGGGCTATCAGATGCAGAATCACTTCAAATTCTTACACCAAAATAGTAGGATCACACAAGAGTTTTTAACCTATCCTACTCGCGGAAACTCAGTCTAAAGGAAGCAACAGGGACACCAAAGAGAGGAGAGGGGTTACCCCCTTGTTTATTAGTCTCGGGCAAACAGCTATATTTAACAATTCCTCTCCAAGGCCTCGTGCCAGCACGGTGTACCTCCTGGAAAGGGAGCCAGGCTCGCAGGAAGCAGACACACCCGCGGCCGGTGCAGGAGCGCTCTCACCGAGCAGCACAAGCGCGCTCGTCCGACAACGCCGCACTTCCTCGGACCAACCCGGGAAGCTGCATCCTACAGCGGAGCCCACCTCGCCAACAAAAGCTGCATCTGCCGCTTCCCAGAGGAAATCCCATCACCGTCCGGGGGGGAGCGCGCTGCCCCTCAGACCCAGGCCGCCCCGAGGTCCGAAGCTGCGAACCAAGGCTCACAAGTCCCAGGGGAGGATGCGCGGGGTCCCCCGAGGAGGTGGCAGCGCCGCGGACGGCATGGGGACTGGGGAGCCCGAGGCGGTCCGCCGCCCCCCGCAGTCCCGATGCCTTTCATTTGGCCTCTGCGGAGGCGGAGGCAGCCCGACCTCCAGCGCTAAGCACTGCGCCGAGCAGGGGCGGGAGAGCGCGCGCCAGATCCGCCGCAGGGCCGGACCACCACCTCCCTCCACGTACCCATCCCGACCCTGACACGTCCAGGATCCCGCGGCCCTCCCGCCACCCCGCAGGCCGCGCTCCCACGGCGGGCGAAGAAGACTGCGCTCGGGCGCTCGCCCGCTCCCCACCTCGATGTAGCCGGCCAGTGCTGCGGCGGGCGCCGTGAGCCCGAGCAGTAGCAGGACCAGGAGCCTGCCCGTGGCCGCGGTCCCGGTCGCCGCCATCCCGATCGCCGGGTCGCTCTAGCGCTCCGCTTTCAGCCTCACACACAAGTACCAAGGAGCTTTCCCACCACGACCCAGAAGCATCTGAAGCCCGTTCGCCGCCGCCCCGGGGGTTTTACACCAACCGGAACTGACTTCACAAAATCACGCCTCCCTTCTCCACCACCCAATGCATCACGCAGAATCCCCCCAAGACACCCC